>CAUYQG010156312.1:0-10390 GCA_963574415.1 Tarsius wallacei
TTTTGCTGTTATTGTGCGTGTCTCTCCTTCCCACACTCCTTCCTCTCAAAACTCATCCCTAGTTCACTCCCCACTCGCCGTCCCCACAGCCGACACCCTAGAAGAGCCTCCTCCCACCTGGAACACTGTCTCAGCCTCCGATCTGGTCTTCAGATCCCCACCCCCTGCCAGTCTCCCTACAGCAGCCAAAGGAATGAACCTCTGTCAACCTGTCACCCCATAGCACTCCCCTCCTCAGCACCCTGACTTCCGAGCCCACACCCCTCCCAAGCCTTGCAGGACGTGGCTTTGCCTGCACCTCTGACCCAGCCCTGTTTCCCTCACCTCTCCGCTCCTGGAGCCTCCTGCGCACTCCTGCCCCAGGGCCTTTGCTCTCCTCACCCTCTGCCTAGAATTCCCCTCCTCCCGGCAGGGCCAGCTCCTCCATGCCATTTGGACGGCTGCTGGCCCACCACCTCCCCAGAGAGACCTGCCGTGCCCCATGCCCGTGTTCCTGCCGGGTGCTTTTCCTGTTACTTGTGCACTTGTCGGAAGCCTCCCCCACCCTCAGGGAATGTTTGCCCCATGAGCATGTGGACCGTGTCTATATTGTGCGCTGTCGTACACTCAGCACAGATTCTGGCACTTGGTAGGTGCTCGGTAATGAGTTATTGGCTGAATGAATGAATGAGTGAATGAATGAATCGGGGCCTCCTCCCAAGGGGAGGCTCTATGCCAGACCCCAGGCTGTAGAGATGGGCAAGACTTTCACGGCACTTGCAGTCCAGTGAGGGGGAAGTGTTTACCTGACCAAGCAACAGAAATGGCCTGGGCTGCCTATCAGCATGGTACCTACCCGGCACTCTGGAGCACTGGGAGGACGGGGGAGTCAGAGAAGGCCAGAGAGAACTGATGACATATGAACAGAACGTTGAAGGAAAGACAGAGGTCGGCCAGGCAGAGAATGGAGGAGATATTCTAGGCGGGGAACAGCAGGAGCAAAGGCTTAGCGTTAGCACCCTAACGATTTGGTACATATCATTGCATCAGTGCTTCCAAAAGCACTTGAATTCACTAGACAAGCACTTACTAATCACTCATCCTGGGTCAAGCAGTGTGATGGATGCTGCCGGTTAAATAGGAAACTGTCATATGGCTTTTGTATCAGTTATCGATGGCCACAGTGATGCCGTATAACAAACATCCCCATAGATACTGGCTCAAAACAACAGCTGTTAATGGTGTCTCAGGAGCTACGGTCAGTTGCTGATCTGAGCTGGGTTTGACTGGTGTGGGATGGGCCAATTTTGCTCCATATAGTCTCTCAACCCCAGCAAGCGAGTAAAGGCAGAAGGGCCAGAGAGAGAGAGAGAGAGAGAGAGAGAGAGAGAACCCTGGCATGCAGGCTTCTTATGGTCTAGGGGAGATACACGCTGTCATGGCCGCTGCATTTTGTTGTCAGGGCAAGTCATGTTGTCAGCTCAGATTCAAGGGTTGGAGAAATAGGGGAGGAGCTGAGAAGCTACACCCGCCATGGAAGGAAGCAGAATCAAAGCCAGCTTCACAAACTCCAGCGGCCCTACATTCTGAAATGGGTGTTCGAGCATCTTGGATTCCCACACACCATGTCTCATGCTCTCATCTAAGCTGGGGAGCCAGCAATCTCTCTTTTATAACAAGATATCACAAACACAGCATTCATTCGTTCAATCAATATCGGCATGCCTGCATTTTGCCCCTGATAGCAACACCGAAGCAGATGATTTTCAATTGCTAAAGGCTCTCGGATGTTCATCAGGGTGTAAAGATCCAGGCCAGATCGTCCCGCAACAACCATAGAGCACCCCCTGCCTCCCCAACCTACTTCCTTCTTCCCCAAAGCCCTGATCCGTCTCACATGAGCCACCTGCCCCCTCTGCTGCCTGCCAGCGATTCTACATAAGCCTCTGTTGCACAATGCCTCTGCCTGTTTTCTGGAAGAAAGAAAGAAAGAAAGATGTGCTCCCTCTCTTTGCCTTAATAGAGGGAAGCCCATGTAGGCATGAAATTGGATTGCTCTGCCCTATTAACAGCATGGTCGCTGGGCTCCACTGACCCCTGAGGTGCATTAATATCTCAGCAGCAAGTGGATGAACCATATAACGTGGCAGGGGACACACCCGGGGGAGCCAGCTGGGAGGCGGGAGGGCCACGGGGGCGGGGCCGCAGCCTGCTTTGGCTTTGGATTTGAGGGCGTTGAGCCCTGAGCAGGCTGGAGAGGGCGGTTTATCTGACCTGGGGTTGAGGGGCAGGGGTGGGAAAGGGGGATGGGTAAAACAGGGCCCCGCCTGGGAGGGGAGACGGAGTCTTGTGTATTCATCCATGTGCTCATTCAGTCATTTGACAAACCCTGAACATCACCCAGCCAGGCTCCACTCCAGGCAGGGAGGCACAGAGACAGGCCTTGCCCTTAAAGGGCTCCATATCCATTAGGAGGGACAGAGGAACCGCATCTCCATGAGAAAAGTATTGAGATAAAAGTATGCAGGTGGCCCCACAGGGGCAAAGGAAGGGGGAATGACTGCTCTGTCTGGGGAGATCAGGGGAGGCTTCTGGGAAGTGGTGGCACAATGAAGGGCAAGATGGAGCATCCAAGTCAACTCTGCCACCTTCATTCACGGTGTGGCCCCTCAGGGGTGAGTTCAGGTGCTGACCCTGTCTCCGGGGTCCCTGAGAGAGAAGAGGGCCTGAGTTCTGGCCCAGTCAGCATTGTCACCTGAGACACGTCTCATCTTTAAAAGGGTAGACCGGCCAGACACTGGGCTCCTGGACCCGGCCTGGCCACCAAGTCCCTGACCCATGGGAGCCCCCCTCTGCCCACTGCTCTTCCCAGTCATGAGTCTTGGGCCCCATCCACTGTCTGCAGATCTCTGGACCCAGCAGAGGTGTCTGGTGCTCTCTGGACCCATCAGAGGTCCCATGGGCTGGCCAGTTGCCCCTTGAGCTGTTGTGCCCAAGGTGCCCCTGACCCCTGCTGATGCCAGGTGTGCCCGGCATACCAGGCAGATGCAGAGAACTCAAGGGGCCACTACACCAATACTATTCACCATACCCACCTGGTGCCCATCCTTGCCCCGGGTGAGTCAAGCCCTCAGAGTTGGCTCATCAAAGGGAGGTAGGGGCCCACAGCAGCCACTTAGCGTTCTTGTGCATGTGTGGTGGCTGCAGGCTGGGCCCACCCTTTCTCCTGCCTGGCCTCTTCAAGTGCACACACCAGGAGTCCTCCCCATCACTCAGGCCACCTGAGTCAGGGAGGCCGTGCCCCTCCTCCCATGGCTGCTTCTTCCAGGCAGGAGGCCGGCGCTGGCTCTACTGGTGGTCCGTTTGGCGAGAGCTAGGGTGAGAAGCGGGATCTGTGGATGCAGCCTACCCTTCAGCCTCGGGGTACTGTGCCTCTGGGACCCGGCGGCCCCCACCCTCGGGGAGACACAAGTTCCTCTGCCTTCTCATCCCTGAAGATTGGAGAGATTCATCCCCTTGTTTCTTCCTCGCCCAGGGCTACAGGCCACACAGGAGAGGACCTGGAGGCCATGTCCACCACAGTGACCGTGACCCCAGCAGCCAGCTCTGCCCTGGGCCTTGGTCACCTTGTCTGCGGAGAGACATGGAGCCATGGCCCAGGGTCCTTCACAAGAGACACAGGACAGCGGCACAGGGCTTTCAGATTTGTCATCCTGGCCCCAGAACAACTGTGGGTTTTATTAAATGCACCAGCGTATGCAGAGATGAAGAAACAAAAACAAAGACCCTGGGTTTGCCCCTGCCCAGGAGAGCTGGTGGCCCCAGAGACCCCCCCCCCCCCGCCCACACACCCACACACGGACTTGTACACATCCAGGGCGGAGACAGGGACCCGTGGACCAAAGTCAAGTCTGACTCTCCCCAGGAGCCCTGCAGGGCCTATGAGCCTTATATCGAGCAGTAGAGAGTGGGGGACCCAGTGAGAAGCCAGAGGAGGGAGTCACTTGGGGGAGGAATTCTGGAAGAGGACCGAGGGGCAGAGATCAGCACTGAGTGAGGTGAGAACAATGGAGAAGCAGGAAGTGGATGGACATGAGGCAGACAGAGGACAGAGAGCAGAGTCAGAGACACGCAGAGAAAGGACAGAGACATGCAGAGAGGTAGAGGACAGAGAGGAGAGTCAGAGACACATAGAGAGACAGAAGCACATAGAGAGTCAGAGTTACAGAGAGAGACAGAGCACAGACATACAGAAGGACAGAGACATATAGTCAGAGTCACAGAGAGAGACAGAGAAAAGAGAGAGAGAGATAGAGAGACAGAGACATACAAAGAGTCAGAGTCACAGAAAGAGACACAGAGAGACAGAGGACAAAGAGAAAGATGACAGAGAGAGACAGAGAGTCAGAGAGACAGAGACAGGACAAAGAGACAGAGACACACAGAGAGACAGAGAGACACACAGAGAGAGAGAGAGAGACACAGAGAGAGAGTGAGAGAGAGAGAGAGATCGCTCAGGTCTGAATACAGGGACAAAGGGCTGAGACACAGAGCCTGGAGAGAGAGACTGGACCTGGAGCCCGGCACAGGGGGTGGAGCCTCAGACGAGGCTGAGCAGGGAAGTTTTCCAAAAAGCACTTAAGCTGTTGTGTCCATGCTGACCCCCTTGGCCTCCTCTGGGAGACAGCCCTGAGTGACAGGTGAAAGGAAACAGATGTGCGAAACGCAGGCGTTTTTCCAACAGGCACAGGCCTCAATGTCAGCAGGCACTGCAGAGCCCGGGCTGCGGCTGTACCTGGCCTCATTCGGAGCTAACGCCCGCCTCCCCTGTGTGGCCTCTGCTCCTCCCCATCTTCCCTCCATCCCAGCAGCTGCTGGGACATGAAGGGCCCCACCCAGTCCCCCCAAGCCCCTGCCTCTTCCCCTGGCCTGGGGGTCCCGGAGCTGAGGACAAAAGGCCTTTGGCGGGGGTCCTCCTCTTACCCGGGCTTTCCCCTCCAGCTTCCCAAACTCAGCCTCCTCCAGGGACCTCCCTTTTCTGACCACAGGAAAGTCCTTCCTTAAATCCTTTAATTCCCTGGTCAAGGGAATGGAGCTTTTTCCCATAAGAGGCATGTGTCTGAGTGACCAGGGGACCCAGGCCGCGTCTGAAGTCACTGTCAGCTCTGCCACTCATTAGTCCTGTGACATCAGCACTTTGCTAACCTCTCTATGTCTCTGTTTCCTCTTTTGTCAAATGAGGACGCTGGTGTCCATGACGTTCACCACAGAGAATTACATAAAGATATGACATACCCTGAGAACAGTGCCTGGCACATCGTAAATGTTCAAGAAGCGTTAGCGCTTGTGATCCTTATGACGTAATAGAGAGCCACCAGCAGCTTTGAGCAGGGCTGAGAGCATCAGCATCTCAGAGGATGCGTGGAAGCAGAGTGCAGTGGGGAATGCTGGGGGATGAGAGAGTCCTGGGTCCTCCCTGTGCAGAGTATGGTCCCTGGACCATAGCGTCAGCATCCACTGGGAGCTTGATAAAAATGCAGACTCTTTGTCCCTGCCCCAGACTGCTGGACCAGAATCTGCATTTTCACAAGGCCCTGGTTGCTTGTGTGCCCGTCAAGTTTGAGAAGCCAGCTTTGGGTCTGGGAGACCAGGCAGGTGTTTAGGGTGAGGGATGCTGGGAGGTCAGTCCTGGATGGCCCGAGGAGGACCCAGGGTGTGCCCATCTGCTGCGCTGGGTGCCTCGGGCCCCAGAACGAGCCTGCTCCCCATTCTCAGATGAGGAGTCAATGCAAAGAGGCTAAGAGACTCACCCCGGTACAGGCGCCCGTGTGTGGCAGGGCTGATTCTAGAAAGCAGGGCCGCCAGACCAGGGAGCTGGAGGAAGGCGGGTTCAGGAAAGCCCCCAGCCCTCCCGGAGTGGCGGTGGTGTGAGTGAGGGAAGAGGGGATGAGAACAAGCCAAAGGCTCTTGGTCACGCAGTCAGGGAGACAAGAACTAGGCACGGGCAGGGGCAATGGCTCACGCCATCTGTAATCCCAGCACTTTAAGAGACCGAGGCTGGAGGATGGTTTGAGGCCAGGAGTTTGAGCCCAGCCTGGACAACATAACAAGACCTCATCTCTACAAAAAACTTAAAAAATTAGCTAAGTGTGGTGGCACGTGCCTATAGTCCCAGCTACTCGGGAGGCTGAAGTGGGGGGATTGCCTGAACCCAGAGATCAAGGCTGTGGTGCACCATGTTTGTGCCACTGCACTCCAGCCTCCAGCTACTTGGAAGGCTGAGGTGAAGGATCGCCTGAGTCCAGCAGGTCAAGGCTGTTGTGGCCATGAGTGTGCCACCATACTCCAGCTGGGGCAACAGAGTAAGAC
Organism: Tarsius wallacei; assembly: GCA_963574415.1. Taxonomy (NCBI): domain Eukaryota; kingdom Metazoa; phylum Chordata; class Mammalia; order Primates; family Tarsiidae; genus Tarsius; species Tarsius wallacei. Next base: position 6,349 of record CAUYQG010156312.1, read on the forward strand.
CCCAACTTAAAAAAAAAAGGCAGGCCAACAGGGTCGAGAAAGGGAGAAAACTCCTGCAAAATGGGCCACCGAGGCTTAGTCCTAAGGACCCTCAAGATTCCACATTGCACACATTGGCCATGCCAGGGGGCATGAATGCTGATACGTGTCCACTCAAGGCTACAGTATTAACTCCAGCCTGCCAAGGAGGCCCGGGCCAACCCCTGTGACCAGAGACAGTCCCCGGTACATTGCTCTGTAAACTGAGGTGAACGCTGGTAGACTGTGAGGGTGGGGCATGGCCAGGTCAACCTCTGCTAGTCTTTTGGCTTCCCGAGTCCCTCTGACCCTCTCTGGGATCTGCAGGAAGAGAGAAACGGACACTGGGGCAGAAGGGCCGGCTACCACCCACTCTGGTCCGAACGTCTGTGTTTCCCTAAAATTCACGTGTTGAAATCCTAAACCCGAGGTGATGGTGTTAAGAGGTGGGGCCTTTGGGAGGTGATTATGCCCTTCTAAGGGAGGTCCCTTGCCCCTTCCACCATGTGAGGTGACAGTGAAAAGACGTCTAGCAGGCGAGACACCAACTAGGCCAGCACCTTGACGTTGGACCTCCCAGCCTCTGGAATTGTGAAAAATAAGTTTCTGTTGCTTAAGTCACCCAGTGTATGGCATTTTGTCATAGCAGCCTGGACAGAACTGCCACGCAGGAAGAGAAGGGTAGAGGGAGACTGTCCGGTGAGTCTTACGCCCAAAGGTTTGGCAGACCCACTCCTGGCCTGGAAGGTGACCCCACGCTGAGGCCTCCTTTCCCCAGGGGAGGCTCTGAGTCTTCCTCTGCCCCAGGGAGGCTCTGAGGCCTCCTCTTCCTGCTCAGACAGCCGTGTCCATTTCAGGATCCAGGAATGGGCTTCATGACGGTGCAGACAGTCAGAGCTAGAAGGCAGCAGGTGGACAGAGGAGCGTCCCACACACCAACAGTGAAAGCCAAGGCTTTGAAGGACTTCCGGGACTGCAACTCTGCCACCTTCTTGCTGTGGGACCTTGAGCAAGTTGCTTAACTGTTCTGAACTCAGTTTTTTCCACTGAAGATGGGGATATTTACACGTCACGTATAGCATATCTATGACAAATTAAATAGCACCATTTCCATAGATGAGAATTTACCAGTATCGACGTTTCTATATGTGGGGATTCATAATTTACCAGATATTCTCTCTGTGCCCGATACCGTGCTAAGCACTTTGCATGAATCATCCTGTTTGATCTTCATAACAGCCTTTCAACAGAGAAAAAATTATCTCCATTTTGTAAATAGGGAAACAGACTCAGACAGGCTATGTAAATTGCCCACAGTCACACAGCAAGTAAGTCCTGGAGCTGGGATCTGTGTCTAGCTAGGTTTGATGCCCCGGGTGACTTTGCCTTCCCAAGTGAGAAGCCCAGCACAGGATCAGGAGCAGACCAGGCGCCTCTCAATAAATGCTGGCTCCCTCTCTTCCCTTCTCCCTGGAAGCTTCCCTAAGGCAGATGGTTCTAAATATGCTACTACCCTGGAACTGGTCAGTTCAAGAGGCAGCACCCACCACACAGCATTTAAAGAGGTGAACTCTAAAGCCAAACTCCTCTGGGCTCAAATCCTGGGTTGGCTGTTGACTAGCTGTGTGACCTCAGCCCATTTACCTAACCTCTCTGTGCTTACGCAACCCATGTGTCTAAATAATGAGGATAACAGTCACTCCCACCTCTTAGGGCTGTGATAAGTACCGATGAGAGGGTGCATCTAAAAACACCTAGAAACATGCTTGGCATACAGTATGTGCTCAATACGTGTTCCCTGTCTTTTTCACCTACTTAGCAACAGGTGTGAGCACTCATCTCCATCATTAATACGAGATAAGAGAGGTCTTGTAGGACCCCCTGCTCTTCCCCCAAGGTCATCCTATGCCCCCAAATCACCCCGCTATTCGAGGAGGGGACTGGAGGAGGAAGTGAGCAAAGGGGAGAAACACATGCATTTACAGACTCAGACTCTTTGCAAGGGTTCCTACCAGTCCACACCACCACATAAAATGGGTATTCCCGTGTTCATTTAACACATGAAGCAAGACGTGACTTCAAGGGGGATAAAGGACTTGCCTCCAGTCACAGAGCTGGCAGCCGGGAGCCCAGATGGGAATCCCACACTCCAAGCACATTTTCTGCCCTCCCGCCCCAAGGAGTCCTCCACACGTGGCCACTGCACCTGTGACCCCGGGGGGCACAAGCCTTCAACTGTGAGGGTGGGAAGAGAGCCACACTCCCTGTGGCTGATAGCAACTTTAGGGGGACAGAGAGTGACATCATGGAGCAAGGAAAGAGCTTTCTCCTGGGATGCCCAGACCCCCTCTGGGCTGCGCATGTCCACCCCTTCGCCCCCAAACGGGAAAGAGGCCTCCTCCTTCCTCCTCAAGCAGGAAGGCACGTGGAGCTGCAACCCACACTACAGGCAGGAGAGCAGAGCCCTGGAGCCATCTGCCCGGGGTTGTCCCTGGGGCTGTCACCAGGGCCGCCCAGGGTTATGGAGAAGCAGCGGCCAGAAGCCGGGCTGGGGACCCCCATCTCTTTTTCTGGAATGACACCCAGTTGTCTGCCTAGCAAAGGAAATATTAATGCAGCCAGTGGGCCCCCCTTTTACCCGTTTTGGGGTCTGGAATCTAAACCAGGGAAGAATCCCAGGGCCACCCAGGCAGGGCAGGGAGGGCACTATGCAGCTGGGCTAGGGACCTAGCCAGGGCTGGGGACCGTGTCCAAGCAGAGTTGAGGGCTGAGGGCTGAACCTGGTGGTCCCTCCGGCTGCCACCTCCTAGGGAAGGGAACAGTCTGCCCGAGAAGGGAGCCCACCAGAAAGATGAGGCCTTGACGTGGTCTCCCGTATCCTACCAGGCCCAGGCCCCGGCGCTCTGAACTCTGCCCTGTATTCTGACAAGTGGAGGACTTTTGTCCCAGGGCCCGGCGGAGGCCCTGAAAAGCCCAGGTTCTACACGATAACTTTGCCTGCTAGGAACATGCTTCTACCTTGTTCTTTTTCTCAACGTCCCCTAAAAGATATATGCGTGTGTGCGTGCGTGTGGGCGTGCTTGTGAGGTTATTCCTGGGAGACTATTAACTAAGAATAATTTATCCAAGAAATTTGTTATGTTAGAATTACCAATTAGATATGATTATAACTTACCATGGCTAACACTGCACTACTGTCAGAAATCTGAATCCCATTAAAATCTAATTAGCATATATTAAGTCGAAGGCGGTTTTACTGCAGTGCGCCAGCAGGCTTGAGCTGTGACGGGCCGGGCACGAGGATCCGCTGCTCGCTTGGGCATGCCGGCCACGTCGCCCACAGCGCCCAGGTGGGTGCCAGGCGGCCTGTGGGCAGCTCTCCTCCTTCTGAGCTGGAAGCAGGTGGTCCATGCCTACGGAAAGAGGTAACCCCGGAGTGGACATGACATTTTGAGGTCCTGTCCTCGGGTGAGCGGCCAGTGTCCATGGAGCCTTCTCTGACGTGCAACCAAGGAGCTCTGGGGTCGGCGCTCTGGGCTAAGAGGATGGGAGTGGTTCCGGCAGCCCCTGGCTTGGTGGCTGCATGCTAGCATCACAGAATGTGTCCTTCCCTGGGCCTAAGGGCATGGGGGTCCTTCCATAAGGGCATAACCTTGGCACAATAACACAAACATGTGCTGAGCTCTTACAAGAGGCTGAGGGTTTTCTTTTCAATCCGCACAGGAACTCCAAGAGGAAAGTACTGGGGTTATACTCATTTTATATGTGGAGAGCCTGAGACCTAAAGTGTCCAGGTACCTGCTCAAGTCCACATAGCCACTACGTGGCAGGGTGAGCATTTGAGCCCAGGTGGCTTTTTCCTTTTGAAAGCTTTACCTTCTAACAACTGGCTGGCAGAACAGGGGAGGGCCATGGTCTCATCGAGGTCAGGCCTGGCCAAGTCCAGAGAGGATGGCTACAGGAATCCGGCCGGGCCCCACCCTCAGCAGGGACCACGCCCAGCCTGGGTCAGCCGAAGCCCGGG
>CAUYQG010156313.1:0-24866 GCA_963574415.1 Tarsius wallacei
CTGCTTAAACGGTGGTGTGAAAGGTTTTCGTTTTTGAGGGTCAAAAATGTCCAGCTGTCTCAAATTTTTTTTTTTTTTTTTTTTTTTTTGAGTTGGAGTCTCACTCTGTCGCCCAGACTGGAGTGCAGTGGCACGCTCCTAGCCACCACAGTCTCGACCTGCTGGGCTCCGGTGATCCTTCCGCCTCAGTCTTCCAAGTTGCCGGAACTACAGGCAATTTTTTATTTATTGTAGAGATGAGGTCTCGCCAAGTTGCCCGGAGGGTCTCGAAGCCGTGGGCTCAGGTAATCCACTTGCCTTGTCTCGCCAAGTTGCCTGGAGGGTCTCGAAGCCATGGACTCAGGTAATCCACTTGCCTTGGCCTCCCAAAGTGCTGGTATTACAGGCTGAGGCACCAAGCCCAGCCAGCTCTCTCCATTCTTACCTTCCTCTGTGCTCATATGGGAGCACCAAAAGGGCATGGGGCATCGTATTGTGGACTAGGAACCAGAAGATCCAGCCCTCCTGCTTAGCAGCTGTATGACCTTGGGCAAGTCAATTGCATTCTCTTTGCTGATATGTCTAATAAAGATAGAACCACCAGCCCAAACCATCTCACATAAGGGTTCTGAGGCCTAACTAATAAATGTGCTTTGTAAACTAGGCAAAGTGATAAAGTGAAAAACACAATTATTATTTAAATAACAAATATCAATCCAAAAGAATGAAGCTCTAATGTTAGAATTTCAAGCATCAGAAGATATTGTTGCCGGGCTCGGTGGCTCAGCCTGTAATCCCGTGCTTTGGGAGGCTGAGGTGAGTGGACTGCCTGAGCCTGCAGATTCGAGACCCATCTGGGCAACTTGGCGAGACCTCATCTCTTCAATAAATCAAAAAAAAAAAATTAGCTGGGCATGGTAGCGTGTGCCTGTAGTTCCAGCTACTTGGACAGCTGAGGCGGAAAGATCGTCGGAGCCCAGTAGGTCGAGGCTGCGGTGACCGGGAGCATGCCACTGCACTCCAGTCTGGGCAACAGAGTGAGATTCCAACTCAAAAAAAAAAAAAAAGAAGATATTGTTGAGTGGCTTCCTGTCACCTGGGGAACAGTAGTTTTCTGTGTAAAGAATTCTGGGCTGAGCTATGCCATGTCCTCTGTATACTGCTGACCTAGTTCCAAGCAAGGTTCCTGCAGAAACAGTAAATATTAGCTCCCAAGGTGATTGAAAAGGAAATCACTGGCCTGGGACAGAAATTAAGCCCACAGATGAGGGTTCAAGTTCACAGATGAGGGCTTGTGGGTTTTGGTCAAGGCACCTTTACTTGCTATCCTCTGGCTTTTAGCAGACAAGCTGGAAGAAAGGAGCTCCTATCTAAGGTCCCGGCAGGAGGGAAAGCTGAGGAAGGAAAGACATTTGAGTGACTCAACTCTTGAGAGTTGTTGGCCTGAGACCAGCTGCCTCCACCAAGGAGGAAGGCCTGCGCTAGCTCAGCATATCTGAGACAGGAAATTGGGAAAGGGTCCCAGGGTTTGGCCCCAGGAAAGAGGCCAGGGCCAAGCTCCTTGCTGGACACACCACAGTACTATTCTGATCGACTCCCCCAGGCCCTAATCCCCGGTCTAGGACACCAGGGAGAATGAGGCAGCAGGAAAGAATGTGGTCGGGGGGTTGCAGGTTTAGTCAGTGCAAAGAGGACAGCACCTTGGGATCCTCCTGGGCTCCCCCCTGCAGTCACCAGTGCTCACCTTCCTCCCTCTGAAAGGCTATTAACGGTGCCCAGGAATGAACCGCTTCTCCTTCCTGAGGAGAAATTGCCGCTCTGTGTGCAGAGTTTGTCTCCTGCACTGGGGCCCTCCCATAACCTAGGATGCAAGAAATGTCCCAAGGAAGCAATCCACAAGTCCTATGGGGGCACTGAAGGTCAGGTTACTTGAGGTCAGAATGTCAGCTTCGAATGATTAAAGATGTCCCTGAAAAGTTAAGACAGTCCCAGAATAGTCAGTTTCCCTTAATAGTCTGTTAGGGGATCGAGTCACCAGTGGCTTTATCTGAACCTGCCTTAAATCTCCCCACTTTCTCAGCTTACACTCACTGGGGACCAAATTCTCTAAAGCCATTCCTGCTGTGGGAACCAGGAAGGCCTTTCATTTGTCCTCAATTTACCTCTTCTAACCTCAAGTGAAGCCCACGTTTGGTATGTGAGGGACAGTTGTGTCCCCTCTGCAACTGCACAGTGCTCCAGACTCCATTTCTCAGAGTAAAGAAACCTCTTCTCAGTCTTGGTCTCCTTGCACTTGGGAGACTTGATCTTTTAGAGTCTTTATGGCTGGAGAAATCTGGCTTGAAATGTTTTGTGTTTCTCTTTAGACCAGAGAGTCTGTAAAAAAGGACTGGCAGAATGTCCCACCAGAGGCCAGAGGTTATTCGGCCTCAGTCCTTAAATTCTGAACTCTTACCCAGGAACTGTGGCTGCACATAGCCTAGATCACAGCATCGCAGGTCTGGAAGGAGATTTTAAAAGTTACCTGCCCCACCTGCCCCAGTCCCTAGCCCCCCCACCTTGACCATATCCTTGACAACTGGCTCATCCGGCCCCTTCTCAAACATCAGCAATGATGTGCCACATACCACTTCCCACAGTAGCTATTTCCTCTTTCAATGTTAGAAAGTTTATTCTTTACACTAGGTCAAACCTGTCTTCCAGCAGATTTGCCTTTTCAAATCAGTTCTTCAGAGCTGGAGCTATTAAGTAATGGACTCCTTGAGATATTAAGTCCATGGGCTATTGTAGCTCCTGTAACTTTTACTTATAGAACAGACTTGCTAAATGCCTCAACCTCCTGGTGTCTCCTCTGAGCACATTCTAATTAGAATCTGGCCTTCTTATACTGAGACCCCCAGACCGGAAACGTTTCAGATGTGCTCTGATCAGCTCAGGGTAGAAGAAAAGGCTCATTGGACGACAAATGTATATGAATGTTTCCAAAGGCTATGTCTTAGAGTCATTCCCCATAGGTCTAACCACAAGCCGAATAGGAAGCCAGCTCTGTGGTATAACTGAGGAGCACTGAGACTAGTTCCCGTTCCCACCTCAGCCCACAGTGTCTGAAATTCCTGCATTGGCAATTTAGCCTTTTGGCTCTGGGAGATTTTACAGGAAAATAAAGAGTGGCACCAGTGTAATGGAAAATAGAAGATTAGCCACATGAAGAACAGGACCAGAATGTCATCTCTTCTGGCATGACCTGAAAGCTCTGTCCAATTGGAGTTCTCTCCCCAGTTCCTGGGAGTCTAAGGAGCAGCCCACACCTCTCTAGAGCCCCAGGATGTAAGGTCCAGCTCAGATCCCAGACTCATAGCAAATGTTTGTGTGGTGGGTGGAAGCAGGGTGGGAAGACAGAGGCTGTGTGGAGTCTGGAGGCTTTGGCCATCACTGGCCACCAGGTGTCACTGCCACCTAGAGAACAGTCTCCCTAAAGAACTTCAGAGTCCATCTGCAGCGGGACAATTGCCCTGGCCAACTCTCAGGGCAGCCCCCAAAGCTGGCAGTTCAACCAGGCTGAGGCCAAGCTGTCATGACCCAAATCAGGCCTCGCCACTCACCTCCCTGCTTTTGGCAACACAGTCAATGCCTTTTACGCACCTGCCCCTATTCCTTTGAATTGTGCAGAGCAGCTAGCTTGGGCCCACTCCCGTGTATTTGTTCTTTGTTTCCCATAATTAACCCATCCAGGCTAGGGGGCTGGCTGGGTACAAGGTAAGGTGTGCCCTCTGCTCACCATCCTCACCCTCCAACCTCCAGCCCCCACCGGCCTGCTTTGGTGTTCCTCTAGAATCAAAGAAATGAAAGCTGTAATGGTGGCTGGCGTTGAAGACAAGGAGAGGGAGAGAGAAGGGGTGGGGAGGGAGAGGGAGAGGGAGAGAGAAAGGGAGAGGACATAGATAACACAAAGGCCTTAAGCAGAGTGGCCAGGGCATAGTGAGTAAGAGCTAAGATAGTATGAGGGCAAGGAGGCAGATGGAGGCCTACATAAATTGCTTGGGGAAAACTGGGTGTTGGGGAGGGGGGACAGGTTTAAGGGAAAAAACACTGGAGTTCTGTTTTGGCTGTGTTATAGTTAGAGTACCTTTAAGATATGCAAGAAAACATGTCAAGCAGGAGTTAGAAATGTGAACCTGGAGTTCAAAAGAGTGGTCAGGACAGGAGATAGATATGGGCTGGCCAAGACCACCAAGGAATGTACATCAACAATGTTCTGGGGCACTGACATTTAGAGGCTTAGTAGAAGTGGAAGAGTCAGCAAAGGAGGCTGAGAAGAAGCCAATTAGGTAGAATGAAAACCAAACAAGGGTGGGGCCACAGAGCACTAGAAAAGAAAGTTTCAAGGAGAGAGTAGTCAATGCATCAAATGCTACTGAAAAGTCTGTAAGATAAGAACAAAAGTGACCCCTGGACTTGGTGACATGGAGTTGACATTGACAAGAACAATTCAGTGGAATAGTAGCGGTGGAATGCTGAGTGGCGAGGGTAGAAGCGAAAATGTGATGTGATAAAGGGGAGAAGGTAGCTAAAACAACTCAAGATTACTGGGAAGGGGGGCAGAGAAATAAGCAGTAGGTGGAAAGGAATATGGGGTTGAGGAAAGTTTTTGTTTTTTATTTTTATATATTAAATGAGAGATGTATGTGGATGTGATAATCTTTTGGAAAAGGAGAAACTGATGATGGAGAAAAAAGGGGGTGGGATCCAGACCACAAGTGAAGGGTGAGCCTTAGAAGCAGATTCATGTGGGTGACAGTGCAGGTAAGTGGGCAGATGTGATAGCAGGAATATGAAGACAGTCTAGTCTGATAGCTCCATGGGCCTGGACTCATTATGAACTCACAACAACTGAAATGTTTCCTCAAGCATAACCAATGAAAATGTGCTATTATCTGGAAGAAGTAGGAGAAAGAAATATGACCAATACAGTTATGGCATTAAGCCCAAGTTTCAGCCTTTTGCCAACTGTGACAGAGTGTTGGTGTCTTGAGTCTTCTGGGTGGCCCGGGGTCAAGGCACAAAGCTCAGGAGAAAGCCAATAGAGGCTACCAGAAGATACCATCTGACAAATGAGAACGACCCCTGTGAATTCACTCATGATTTCAATTTAGAATACAAACAACTTTGTATTCTAGACCTGTGTTAGTCAGTGGAAACACAGATTAATAAGGCATGGTGCTTGCCCACACAGGGCTGAAAGTGTTTGAGAAACATTTGCTATATAAACTAAATCATGTGTGTAGTAAAGAATTCAGCCTTTCCCTAAGAGAGGTCTCTGGCTTTTGTTGCTGGTTCCTGGGAAATAATCTCTAAACTCTGGAGTTTCTGGATCAATAGGAATGTCTTTGTCACTCATGGTGGGCCCTCAGGCCACAAGGTATTAGCCTGACATTCAGTGATCAGGGAGTCAGACTGATTTCAACTAGGTGATCAATTAATCTGTCATGCCTACAAAATGAAGCCCCAATAAAATCTATGAACACTGAAGCTCATGTAAGCCACCCTGGTTGGTGACAGTCTGGGTATTATCACATATTAATGCCAGGAGGAGGATGTGTTTTATTTTTTAAATTTTTTTGAGATGCAGTCTCACTCTGTTGCCCAGGCTGGAGTGCAGTGGCATGCTCCTGGCCACCTCAGCCTTGACTTGCTGGGCTCAGGTGATCCTTCCCTCTCAGCCTTCCCAGTAGCTGGTACTACAGGTGCATGCTGCCACGCCCAGCTTATTTTTTGATTTATTGTAGAAATGAGGTCTTGCCAAGTTGCCCAGGGTGGGTCTCAAACCCCTGGTCTCAGGCAATCCTCTCACCTCGGCCTCCCAGAGTGCTGGAATTATAGGCGTAAGCCACCGTGCCTGGTGAGGATGTGTCTTTAAAGGCAATGGAAGCTTTGTGTTTAGAACCCTCCAGATTCTGCCCTATACCTACCTCTTTCTTTGGCTTAGCTTTGACTTGTATCCTTTTCCTGTAATACACTGAAATGGTGAATATAATAGCTTTCAGAGAGTTCCATGAGTTATTCCAGAGAATAGTCAAACCTGAGAGTGGTGTGGGGAACTTGCTAAACTTTCAGTTGATGTCAAAAGTGAGAGTGGCCTTATGGAGGACTGTGCCCTCAGAATTTAGAGTTTGGCCAACTCTGTTATATGACCTTAGACTCAAAAGAGATCCAGAGATCATCTAATTCAGCTCCATTTTATAGGTGAAGAAACAGACGTCTAGAGATGAGAAGTTACTTGCTCAAGGTCACATAATGTTATGGCAGAATGAGGACTAGCCCTGGAAGGTCCTGACTCCCAACATGATGTGCTTTTCCACAATATCCTGTGGCAGCTTTGAACAGGAGACTGAGCAGAGAAAGCTGAGACTTGAGTCACACTGATTTTGCTACAGGGGATTTCTGCAGGAGCTCCTATATTTAGGGAAGCTTATGCCTTAATATCTGTCCTGCCTTGACTCTGACATGGTATAGATTTCTCTTACATAATGTTTAAGCTGCAATATTTAATGCTTGTGAAATAAGAGGCTTGTACTAAAGAAGATCTAATGCTTTCTGTGTGGTTAAAAAAATGAGTTTTGTGAATTATCTCTACTTTTTAACTTTTATACTTTGGACACTTTTTTATATGATCTGGATTGTTCTGCTAGAGGAGATCTTAGCAATTCTTTTTATTCAACCCTTAACTTTACACACAAATATGCTGAGGCACAGAAACGGGAAGAAAACTACTCAAGGTCACCTGGTCAAGGTCAGTGTCAAGGACATGGCTAAATGTAAACATAGCATTCATTCTAGTTCAGAATGGTTTCCTTTCTCAGAAGGTCAAGAGAGTTACATACATTTTTTAAAAGTACTTAAGAGCCCCTCAGAATCTCAGAGCAGCCAATTTTGTCTGGGTATTGTTCGGTTCTTTTATCCTGCCATAAATTCTTTAAGATGCTACCAGATGTTCTCTATATTTCTCAGTTACAGGAAAGAAGGGACTGCTTGTCACTCTTCCCCTACAGCAGGAACAAGCAATAATCTGATTAGCAGATTATCTTTCACTATTCACTGAAAGATAGTGTGGACTAAATAAAAGGCAGGACTAGGACCAAATATCTTGATTATATTACATTTACAAAATCATAAAATCTAACCATGGGCCTGATTTTTTTTTAACCATAAATATCTTTTTATCACCTCTAGTTAAGTCCAATGTTTAAATAATGTGTTAGTATCTCTAACAGGCAATTAAGGTTTTCCTTCCTAATTAGCCTACTGTGATTCTCTAGTAATGAGCATTCCTGAAGTACAGGAAGAGATTCTTATTCTTGGTCAGTGGGGTCAGATAGTGTGAATCAGCTAAAGAAATGTGAAACTCAAAAGAGCTAATATATGATAACATCTTATCACACAGGGTTACTCTCAACTCAGATACTCAGAGTCAGGGTCGACATTTATTAGCCCAGAAGTTCCCAATTATCTAGCATTAGTGAAGATGGAAGTATTTTACCCAAATAATGTTTTAGAACACTAAAGGTATTTAGATATCATCTCAGAGAAGGGGAAACTTGAGATCCAGAGAGGGAAATGACTTATCAGTTATTGTTTTTAGTCAATTTTTTTGGAAATATTTCTTATGCATTATGTTTCTAACTTTCCCAGGTAGAATATGGAAAAATGACTCTTTCTTGATTATTCAAGGTTCATTATTATGAATGTCAACAACTCTTCTTTGCTATGATTTTGTGATATTTGAATAATAAGAAGAAAAATGTAGGGTAATTTGCTTCTATCCTAAATAATCCAGACCGCTTTATATTGTTTTTCCCCCTTCCCATCCAGTGTAAGCCTGTCAGCCCTTTCTTCTTTCTTACTGAAGAATTTCTAGAATTCTATTACTTCGCATCTAAGTACAGTATAATCCAGTGAGGCACTGATCTTTAGAAAAGGAAGTGATGATCTCCAAGCCTAAGGTTGTGGGGAATCCAAGCCCAGAGGCTTCTTACTTACATAATAATAACAACAGTTAACCTATATTGAATGCTTATTATGTGATATGCCATATTTCAGGTTTTTCATTTAATTCTCCCAACAACCCTGTAAGATAGGACCTCTCTACTCCATCCTACAGTCACCAGTTATCACTCCTGAGCCACAAAGAGATAATCACAGTATCTATCTCACAGGTACTAGTCACAAAGCTAATAAATGGAGGGTCTAGAATTTGAATTACCCAAGTTCTCACTTCAAAGTCCACACTCTGAATCACTATTCTCACTAGTCTATTCTGTTTCCCTGTTTCAAGTTGAATTTTGAAGGAAAAATTTCTGAGATAATTTTCATTTACAAATAATAAAACTTGAGCCCAAGAAAGGCTGGTAACTTTCCCGCATAGTTACACAGCTATTTAGGTGGAGAGATGGACTAGGACTCATCAGTTCTTTGAGTTATCGTCTCAAGTTCTTATCACTTCGTTATATAAGAGTTTGGTGTACAGAAGAGTTTGGGGATATTATTGAAAAATTGAGATACCTCTTCCATGGAACTAAAGATCCTCAGGCCCAGGGTCCCTGCCTTTCTTTGGCCTATTTTACAGCCATAGGGCCTGATATTCCATAAAAACTTCAATACGGATTTCCCACTACACCTAGGATACTGTTGTCGAGAATGTAACTGGCCATGAGTCATGTACCACAGCCAACTAAAGAAGGCCACTTCCCCTCCCTTAGTAAGGAAAGCAGATTTCTAATTTCAGTTTTGCCTTATCACTCTCTCCTAGAATGAAAGGCCTGATTTTCCCTTTCTTCCAGACCAGCATATTTCTCAGAAAGACCCTTCTTTCTTTACAATTGCCGCAGATCCACCACAGTGAGCAATCTGTCCCAGCCCTTCCTCAGACATCTTCCAGTGACCCAGCCTGTCCTCAGAGACCTCCCAGTTTATAAATGGGAGCATCCTGAGTACCAGGGGAAAATGGCTCTGGTTTCCAGGAGACTTCGAGTTCAGAGGGAAGAGATCTAGTACTCTATCTAGACAGTTCTATAGCTGATACTGCAGCTTGCTAGTGAGAAGACTCCCGTAAGGAGTGGTGGGAGATAATCAGGCCTCCAGAGGGGAGGGGAGGAAAGACAGAGAGAGGGGAAGACACCTTAGATCCCATTTAGGTCTACGGGTATCTGACCTCTACTCCATTCTACAGCCACTAATGTCTAGAGTAGTGCGCTTAGGAATGGTTCTTGACTCTGCTGTTTCTCTTTCCAGCTGCTTACCTGTGGCTGCTGGGTGGTTAAGGGTCTCTGAGGAGACAAAGCAGGAGTTCTGGACAGCAGTTGGTTCATCTTGCTGATGACTAGTTCAGTGATGAGTTGCTTGTCCTCCACCTGGTGTTCCCCAATCAGCGGCATACTACAGTCCATGACCTAGTGGAATATGTGTCCCAGGTAAGCAAAGGGGTCTAGAAACATGAAAAGCCTGGTACAGTCTTTCAGAATGAGCAGGACTTGAGAGATAGGTTAGAGATGAAGCAGGTATTCTTATCTTTAGCTGGAAGCATGTTCATTTGCAAAAATAGAATCTTCTTCCCCTCCTTCTGCAAGCCTCTGTCTTGGGCCCTTCCCCCAACCTTCACCTAGGCCAGGGCTCAGTGAGACTGAAAGACTACTGGCTAAAGGTAGTGGGAAGAGGTAGAGAGCAAGGAGAGGACAGAGCTCCAGGGCTCAAAAGTTAGCAAGCAGGAGAGTAGGTAGATGTGAAGGGCATCCTCTTAAGACTCTGGGGTAAGGAGCAGGAAGCTTTCATCTCTGTGACTTTTCACCCACACAATCTCTGTTACTCACTGAATGACCAGATTCCTGCCTTTGTTCCTGACCTGGGATGCCTTCCCTTTTCACCATCAATCCTGATTCTTCCTGTACCTCAAGGTTCAGATCACTCATTCTCCTCCTTTCCTAAATATCTGTGTTATTTGGCATAGACCATAGCCTCTGTAGTCCAACTCTCTTGTTTATGGATGAGAAAACTGAGGCCAACACAGAGAAGGGAGCTGTGACCATCCAGAAGGTTATATGCCAAGCAAGAAATGGGGTAGATTCTGAATATGAAGCCCTCTTTGGGATTCTGACACCAATACTCTGGAAACACCATCAGCTCCAACAAGGAGCCTTTTCCGCTTCCAGGTAGATTGGGCAAGAATGCATGTAAAAGGATTCATACTGCTGCTAGCTTTCCTTTTAATACAGGAAAAAGGAATCAGCAAAGTTGTGTTAGAGGACCAGGCTGAGCCTCTAAGGTTCAGAAAGATTCTAAAAAGAATCTCCTGCATCCAGCCACCTAGGTTGAGACATCAACTTACTCTGTGGCCTTGGGCACAAGCATCAGTTTTCTCATTTGTAAAACAAACAGGCTGTATCAAATGACTCCCAGGAGTGGCTTTCTGAGACAGAAAATAGCAAAATTACTACAATCTTCCCAAAGGAATGGCATTAGGTTAGAATCCAGGAACCCTGATCCAACATCTCTTAGCCATGGTGTGGATCAGCCTAGCAGGTTGGAAACAATAGCTCTGCACTAATCTATGCAGATCCACTGATCTGCCATCTGGAATGTTCTCATGACTCAGGAGACTCTAACTTAAAGGCAGTCGGGGCTGCCACATAGTTCTTAAGCCCAGAGCTTGGCCTCCAGCCTTGGGGGTTACCTCTTGTTGAGATACTACTTGGACCAGACTTACCTCAAAAATGTAGTCTCTCCCATCTTTGCCATGTACAGCTTTGACAGCACAGATGTCCAGGCCACCAAACATCTCACAGCAGGTATCCACCCACAGCTTGTACCTGGAGGTGATAGGAAAACGTCCTAAAGCTGAGGTATTTGCTCCCAGCAAAGCCCGCTTGCCAGTCAAGCTCTCCCTGCTGTCTCTATCTCTCCCATCCCGCCTCCCCACCGTTCCTCCCTCCAACCCCATTGAGCACATTCCCTTATTTGCAGTGCCCGTCTCACTCTTCTCTCTAAATCCTACCCATCTTTGCAAGCCCACAGCAGGTCTCACTGCCTTTAGGAGGCCTTCCTTGGCTCATACTAACTACACTTTTCTTGGAGTTTCTACGGCATGGAATGCTTTGCTGCTTAGAAATTTCTTTTGCCAGATACCCTAAGTCATCATTCTTATGTTCAGTAGCTAAGTTCTTTGCTAGGGCATAACAACGGTGACCTTTACTCCAGTTCCTAATAAATTTCTCATTTCCATCTGGCCTTCACTGTCCATATTTCTTTTTTTTCTCACTCTGTCGCCCAGACTGGAGTGCAGTGGCCACCACTGTCCATATTTCTACCAGCATTTGGTCACAACAACTTAACCAGTCTCTATCTGATAAGTTCCAAACTTTCCCTTATCTTTCTGTCTTCTTCTGAGCTCCCCAAACTCTTCCAACCTCTGCCCATTACCTAGCTCCAAAGCTGCTTCCATATTTTCAGCTTATCTTTATCTTTGATTAGTCACTTTGCGCTGCTATAAAGGAATACTTGAGACCGGGCAATTTATAAAGAAAAGAGGTTTATTTTGGCAGACTGTACAAGAAGCATGGCACCAGCATCTGCTTCTGGTGAGGCCTCAGGAAGCTTTGACCTATGGTAAGTACAGTCTTTATCTCCATAATCTAGCACATGACCCAGTCCTGCCTTATCTTGTTAACTGGCTATTTGGGCCTTTGTGTTTTATCTGTTCTATCTGCTCAGAAGCTCCTTTTAGGCAGGGCTCATTTCTTAAACCTCTTCATCTAAGGAAGCCTCCTTCTCACTGGGCTGGGGACTGGACTCATTTCACTCACCTGTCTGACATGGCGATCTGCTCCAGCATTGCAGAGCCAGTGTTTGTCTTCCAGTTTCCTGAGATGGATGTCCTCCTGCAACAAGGTCCCACCAGGATAGGACAGGCAGTGAGCCATACCAGCAAGATGAAGGCATAAAACTTTTCCATAACTTAGGTCACTATTGATTTCTCCACCTGCTTCTCTTGCAAATATCCCAGGGGTTTGTCTGCTGAGTCTAAAGCCCAGTTGCCTCTGCAAACCCCCACCTGCAATGCCATCCTCATCTCTACAAGTGTCATGCCCAGACAGCTCTGGCTCCAGGGAGTCTGTCCTGGTCATTCAACCAAATGACACCTTGCTCTCTTTAGAGCCCCTCTAGGACTTTGGCTGTACTTGGCTTCGAATCCTTTATCTACTTTTTACTTTAATTATTTGAGCTGAGTCTTAAGCCAAAACTTGTCCACAAGTCTGTAAACCACACCACTTGAAGGTATACATTGTGTCTTGTATTCCCAGTAGCCTACTCACTCAGTATCTGGGCTGATCCAGAACACACAAATTGAATTTCATTGATGCTGGGAACTCCTACAGGGTTTTCATGAACATCTTTCAATGTCCTCCTTACTGGTTTACTCACTGGTTCATTTAATGATAACTTCTGAGAGCCACTGCCTCATCTGTCAAATGGAACTGACGACATCAAGTCATCAGCCTCTTTCTGCTGTGCCCATTATCCCTCATCCTGACTGTGCGTTAGAGTCAACTAGTTCTAGACTAAATAGGAGGTGGATGACCTAGTTTCTGGTTCTGGATTTGCTCTTTACTGTCTGGGTGGCCTTGGGAAAGTCATCTTTTATCTCTCTTGTCTAGTTTATGCAACTAGTTTATCAGAGTCATGAGATGGTCCAGTGAATCAACTGATGGGGTAATAACAATCCTCATGCTTAGACAGTACCGACTGCTTTCCAAGTTACCTTCTTCACCAAACATCTCACTTTAAACCCCTGTTGTGAGTTGGCTGGCATACTTGCCCCTCTTTTATAGACAAGTCCGGGGGTAAGGTGTGGTGGAAAGAAGCTAAGAGGGCCTAAATATTCCTCCAAATAACTGACACATCCCTTGCACTTAAAAAAGCAAGTAATGTTTCCTAAAGCTTCTCTGGTCTCTCACCCTTTATCAGTGTTTTGGAATTCTCTTTTCTTATGCTTCATTTTAAATTGTTCTTGGAAACTCTAACCCTTAAAAACCTGGTGTCTCCTTTTAGGGATCAAGACACTCTTACCCTACTGTCATTATCAATAAACGTTTTGTGTTTGTTTAGGGGGTTTTAAAATTAAAAGATAGAAAATCTTCTTTCCTAGGTGCCTGAAAAAATATATATATTTGCTTCTTTTAGCGAGTTTTTATAATGGTTTTTAATTATTCTATCTTACACTGTACATACATACATATTTTTTAATAGAGTTGGAGTCTCACTATGTTGCTCAGATGATCTTGAATTTCTGAGCTCAAGCGATCCTCCCACTGCAGCCTCCGAAAATACTGGGATTACAGGTGTGAGCCCCCATGCCCAGCCCATCGTGCATGTTTTTAAAGCAATCCTAAATTATTTTCTGGAAGTAGGAAGACTATAAATGTAAAAGTACTTTTTTAAAAAGTAGGAATCAAGTCAATAAAGGTTAAAAAATATTCAATGCCTCAGTTCTCCACATGGGTTCTTCCCTGAATACTTACTAAGTTCTTACTATGTGCCTGCTGCTATACAAAGTCGTGGAGAAGCATAGACGCTTCCATCGTTCACAATTGCAAGGAACTCAGAGTCTGGAGGAGGAAAGTGACACAAAACACAGGTGTGGAGAGGGCTACACTAGAGGTGTGTGAAGGGTGGGCAGGGAGTGTAGAGAGGGGGCACCTAACTAACTCCAGAGTGGGGGTCATAAGTACTCGAAAGAGGGATAAAGAAGAAAAACAGAAACAGGTGGGTAAGGAAAAGGGAAGGCCGCTCCACCTTGAAGTCTGCTGAGGTCCTGAGTAGCAAAGATCAAATGCATATATTAACAAAGTGCTTTCTTTGTAAAGAAAATACCCCTCACATTTTTTTAAGTGGAGGATTAATATTTCCAAGACAGGAGTTATAAGCCATTTATACTCTTATGTATATTATGTAAGGTCAGGTAGTCTTGAAATCTTTTCTTTTACTGAATTCTAATGGAGGAAACTTTTAACTTCCATTCTGGCAAATGGACACATGTGAAGAAGTCACCTACTCTCATAACAACCAGGCTTTTGATGCACTATAGTATTTTTAGGACTACCTATTTACATCAGGAGTTTCTTAACTTTTCCTGTTCTTTGGCAGTCAGGTGAAGCTTATGGATTCTTTCCAATGTATACAATATATAAGACATGTGAAATGTATAAGATAAAGTACATCAGATCACAAAGGTACCCATATGTGTTTGCTTGTTTGTTTCCTCTTTTTACTTTTTTTGAGTTGGAGTCTCACTCTGTCACCCAAGCTGAATGCAATGGCACGATCACAGCTTACTGCAGCCTCAGCAATCCTTCTGCCTCAGTCTCCTGAGTAGCTGGGACTACAAGTATGCGCCACCATGCTCAGCTAACTTTTTGATTTTTTGTAGAGATGAAGTTCTCACTATATTGCCCAGGCTGGTCTCAAACTCCTAAGCTCAAGTGATCCTCCCACCTTGGCTTCCCAAAGTGCTGAGATTACAGGCTTAAGGTACCGTATCTGGTCAAAAATATGTGTTTCTTTCTAAATAACAGGAGGTACTGGCAGAATTAATAACTACCATGATTTTTAAGTATGATGAGAATAACTGATATTTATTAACTTATTTTTGAGTCGGAAGTCTCACTCTGTCGCACAGGCTAGAGGGCAATGGCATGCTCACGGCCACCACAACCTTGACCTGCTGGGCTCAGGTGATCCTTCTGCCTCAGCCTTCCAAGTAGCTGGAACTACAAGCATGCGCAATCATGCCTGGCTAATTTTTCTTGATTTATTGTATAGATGAGATCTCGCCAAGTTGCCCTCGACCTGCTGGGCTCAGGCAATCCTCTCATCTCAGCCTCCCAAAGTGCCTGGATTATAGGTGTGAGCCACCACATCCAGCCGAGAATAATTGATAAAGATATCCATCTCAACCATAGTGGGATACAAGAATATCTGTGATTATCTTTAGTGAAAAAGTCCTATGTACTGCTACTACTAATTGCATCTGTTGTCTCTGTTCATCACTGAAGGGAAAGCTAAATTTCACTTAGAAGCTAGTAAAAATGAATGTCATTTCTTATCTTAGTTCACAGACCCCCCTCCTCTGACTTAAAACGAAAAGAAACCAAGCTAAGAATCCCTGAGTAAATGGCACTTTCTCTCTCTGTCATCTGCTTTGTAAGCCAGGTGAGGTTAAACTGAGAGCCGGTTGCTACCTGAAGACTAAATAGGGTATCTACTGGGACCCCAACCTCGACTCACATGTAAGCCTTGTAGTTGTTGCCAATCTTCTGGACCCGGATGTCATATTTGGCGTCGATGAAAGGCTCTGCTGTGGCATAGGTCTGGGTGAGGGCCACCACGCTGGCAATGTCCTGGAAGTCGTAGTGGTTTTCCACTTTGACCTAATGTTGAAACAATGCAGAGAGGGAGAAAAGGAGACATACACTGAGAAGTCGCAAGAGCCCTGAGCCTCTAAAACCATCAAGATGTTTCCAGTCCAGACACAAACCTGGGTGCCACATCTCCCGAAGAGGCCCCCTCTCCCTAGCTTCCCTTCCCATGGCTCAGGGGCCTTACTCGCTGCAAAGGACCTAATAGACCAAGGAGGTGGCCTACACTCTGTTTGTTCAAAGACGTCTAGTTGGTCACACTCATGACTATAGAAGGCCCAAATCTTCTTCTCCTTGGAAATAATTCATCAGTAACAAAGGAAGAAGAGCAGTTCACAAATGGGCTCTTTGAAAAATGCCCACCTTGGCTCAACCCAAAGCACAGCAGGCCCTCTGCCTTACCTTGCCCATCCCTGAGTGAGCATGGCCAATCTTCACCACCACAGGGAATGTGGGCAGTGTCAGCTGAAAGCAGAGGAAAAAGGAATGAACTGGTTAGAGAGTGTCTTTCTCTCTGTGAAATCCCACAAATATTTTTCTTGGAACACCCTTAGAAGGTCCTTTAAAGATTAGTCCAATGTACCTGCTTTACAAATTAAAAAACTGAAGCCCATAGAATGACAATGTTTTCCCAAGGACACATAGCGTATAAATAGCAGAAACACAAAATAACCTGTTATCCTCTTTAGTACTCCTGACATTTTTAAGATTCATTGCTTCAACCTTCTCTGCATTAAACAAACTCTGGGCAGAACTGGCCCACAGTCAAAGAGAATTAAGAAGGGGGGTGGGGGGGCAGTGCAGTAGCTCACTCCTGTAATCCCAGCACTTTGGGAGGTCAAGGCAGGAGGATTGCTTGAGCCCAGGACCTCGAGCAAGCCTAGGCAACATGGCAAGACCTTGTTTGTCACTCCCCCCACCCCCGGCCAAAAAAATCAAAAAATTAGCTGCGTTTGGTAGTGCAAGCCTGGTAAGCCCAGACACTCAGGAGGCTGAGGAGAAAGGATCATTTGAGCCCAGGAGATCAAGGCTGCGGTGAGCCTTGATTATGCCACTGTACTCCAGCCTGGATGACAGAGTTAGACTCTGACTTAAAAAACAAAAGAACTACCTGAGCCCAGAGGTTCGAGACCAGTCTGGGCAACTTGGCAAGACTGCAACTCTACGATAAACCAAAAAAATTAGCCAGGTGTGGTGGCACATGCCTGTAATTCCAGCTACTTGGAAGGCTGAGGAGGAAGGATCACCTGAGCCCAGTAGGTCTAGGCTGTGGTGGCTGTGAGCGTGGCACTGCACTTCAGGCTGGGCGACAGAGTGAGACTCTAACTCAAAAAAAAAAAAAAAAAAAAAAGATGCTTGGCATGGTGGCTCATGCCTGTAATCCCAGCACTTTGAGAGGCGGGGGCGAGAGGAGTGTCTGAGGCCATGGGTTTGAGACCAGCCTGGGCAACATGGTGAGACCTCGTCTCCACAATAAGTCAAAAAATTAGCTGGGCATGGTGGCACATGCCTATAGTTCCAACTGCTTGGAAGGCTGAGGCAGAAGGATCACCTGAGCCTAGCAGGTTGAGGCTGTGGTTGCCGTGAGTGTGCCACTGCACTCCAGTCTGGGTGACAGATTAATAAGACTCTGACTCTGACTCCAACAACAAAAAACAGACTTTGGTCCCCTCTCCTACCTTGGAGAGGTAAATCTCCTCTTTTCTCTCTCTCTCTCTAATTTACTTTTTTTTTTTTTTGAGTTGGAGTCTCACTCTGTCGCCCAGACTGGAGTGCAGTGGCACACTACCGGCCACCGCAGCCTCGACCTGCTGGGCTCTGGTGATCCTTCCGCCTCAGCCTTCCAAGTAGCTGGAACTACAGGCGCGCGCTACCACACCCGGCTAATTTTTTGATTTATTGTAGAGATGAGGTCTCACCAAATTGCCCAGGCAGGTCTCGAACCCGCGGGCTCGGGCAATCCACTCACTTCAGCCTCCCAAGGCACAGGATTACAGGCTGAGCTGAGCCACCGAGCCCGGCTTAATTTACTTTTAAATAAACTATATTTTCTAATCTAAAAAAACCCAGGAAACAAAAAACAAAGAGAAAACAGAAAACAAAACAAACAACTACAAGAGAATATCTCTGAAAGGGTGAATTTTACTGTATATAAACTGCACAATAAACCTGAATGTTTTTTATGCATCTTTGGAATCTGAATGTCCTTTTTATCATGTACTTCTTAGTACCTACCGCATTCAAAGGTCCAGCTTTCCTGTAATGATCCTGGCTGCTAACCAACACCCCAAACTCACCACCAAACAAGGTTTAGAGTGCTAGGGCCCAGCTTAGGGTTTGAAGAGAGCTGATCTAAGAATTCAGTATGTTTATCATTGGCAAGAGATCGATAAGGGAGTAAATTCTACCTTGAGGTAGCCATATCTTAACACAGAAGCAATAAGAATTACCCTCCACAGGCAGGATTTCAAGCTGTTATAAAACAGTTACAGAAGTAATATTGTGGAGAGGAAGGAGCACTAGGCTAGGCATCAGAAGACTTACATTCTAGTCCTCTCTGCCACTAACTTTCTGCAAGTCACTGTACCAAACAGTGTTTCAGCCTTCACATCTGTCAAATGAAGAGATCAGACTGGATGCTTTTTTGCAATTCCTTCAAATGATACAGCAGACTCTGTCTTGGTCTGGACATTGTATGAAGACCCAACCTGGACAGCAACCTGGTTGCTTTCTCAGTCAGACTCAGCTCTCTTTTTCCCCTTCTTTCCAAACATCACTAGCACCACCAAAATGGAAAGCTGTCTTGTGAAGGAAACAATGCTGATGCTGATGAAAAGTCAGATTCCCATGGAAGCCTTGGTATGACCAGATACTAGGAATGTCTGGCCTGAGGACTTCAGTATTCCTGGTTCAGGCCAGTCAAGGCTGTGGAGAAAGAGCTTCAAAGGACTTAATCATGGAGTTGACCCCATTTTATAGAGAAGAAACTGAGGCCCAGAGAAGCAAAGGTCACAAAGCTACCTAATGACAGGCAGAATCAGAGCCCAGCAGAAAGATCCCACAGCAATACTCCCATGGAGATTTGGGATTTGGAGCCTTGGAACATTATACTCAGTCACAGTGACCCTGAGTGCCTTGCTTCTTTGTTTTCTAAGCTGCTCCACCTTCTATAACATGGTCTCCAGTAAGCACAGAAATGTGATAAGAATCAGTGTAGCCTAGGGCCTGGAGAGGGCTTTGAGGATCAAGGTTTGCCCTAAATGATGAGGCACCTTATGTTGAGCCCCCACCAAGAGCACTGCTCCAGGCTATCTGCAGAGTCTAAGGCTCTGGGTATGGGAAAGGGTTTCTAAAGCACTGGCTGCTTCTCTGACATCTCTCCCCACCCCCCAGCTGACAGAGCCAAGACACACACACCCCAACTTTCTCTGTCCTATTCCATTACTGTTTGCTGTTGCTTTGGAGCCTCATAAATAGGGCATTGAAAGCACTTCCTGCAGCTGAAAGAAGCCCTGAGTAGCTTGTCTCATTCCCAGTGTGCAGCTCAGCAAGGGGTCCGTCCTTCTCTGTCACTGTCTCTTTTGCCTGTTGTAATTCTGTCTGCCTCTCTCGGACTCTGCCTGTCTCACTCTGTCTGTGCCTCTCCTCACTCTTGTTCTTTCTGCCTGAACCACAGTCTCTCATCTCATGTATTTGTCTTCACTGCACTTTAGGTCCTTCCTGCTACTTGCAGAGGCTTAATTACTCAGGCAGGGAAATAGAGGCCAGAGACCTCTCTCCTGGCTTTCCTCTTCATCTTACGGAGTCTGCCCTTTAGGAGGGCCTCGGGTCCTGCAGTCGTGGGTGGCCTAGAGCCAAAGGAGGGAGGAGCCCATCCGGGCGGGATTGGCCCTAGGACACCTCATAAAGCCTGGGGCGAGGGGCGCGGCCTGCTCTGAAAAGCCTTGGAGGGGGTTTGGTCCAACAGACCCCGTAGGCTCAGTCGGGGCTCCCCCGTAGGCTCAGTCGGGGCTCTGCGGTGTCATGCCCGGGAGCCCCCGGATCGCGCCAAGCTGGGCGCTGTTGCTGCGGCTGCTGGCATTGCTGCGGCCCCCGGGGCTGGGCGAGGCGTGCAGCTGCGCCCCCGCGCACCCCCAGCAGCACGTCTGCCACTCGGCACTTGGTGAGTCCGAGGTTCGCAGGTTCACAGCAGGGGGTGGTTGTCGGGGATTGGTATCTGGCTGAGCTGTAGATCGCAGTCCAGAGGAAAAGGGAGGAGCTCAGACTCCGCACCGGTTGCCTCCTGCTGAGGTTGATGGGTGGGAAAGGCGGCGCCACAGCAACCTTGCAAGCGCCGACTCTGACTGATTTGTAAGGAAATAAAGATGTGTCAGGCCACACGGCAGTTAGGGAGCATCACTGAACCAAGTGTAACCAGCGCTATCTGGTGAATTTTTCGAAACGACTGGACTGGGGGGAGGGGGAAGGAGAGGGCTTGCATTACAACCACCCGTGTCTGTCCAGGCCTGTAACTGAGGCTGCCACCAAGCCCCACGGCAACACACACCTTTTGCCCCTTCTCTTCACTCTCCCTGGAGTGCCCTTCCCCCACACTCTTAAATTCCTGGCAAATTCCTTTTCATCCTTCAAGACTAACTCAGGTCTCTCCCCTTCCCTGATTACTCCCCGACTCCTCAGTGCTCCATAGCATTTCTAACATCTTTGCGTCTTACTATGCTGTGCTATTGTTCTTTCCAAGTGCCCTTCACTAGAGGAAGAGTTCTGCAGGATGGGGACCTTGTCCTAATTACAAATGTGGACCCACTGCCTAGCACTAGGACAGGCAGGGAGGAAGAATTTTATAAACAGTTTTTGATTAACGCCCAAGTGGCGAGAGATGGACTACCTTAGTGCAGGGTCAGAACATTTATGAATTCAATAAACATTTGCTAATAACAACTCTAGGTGGGTTGTGAGGCCTTGAGCAATAGCAACAGATAAACTTCACATCAACAGTCCTCAGTTGCTGTGGCTCCTTTGTCCTCCTCTACCCTGACTCCCACTCTGTGCCCCACTGGTACCCAGGGTTGTGGAAAACTAGAGCTCTCTCAAATTCAAGATTCAAAGGGCAGAAAGAGCATAGAGGTTTTAGAACCTGATAGGCCTATGGAGTTTAGAACCTGAAGCAACCACAGAGGAGGAGTTTCCAGGTTGCTGTTCTCACAAACATCGTTCTGCTCACAAGCAGGGAGCACTTACATCAAAAATTCCCCTAAAAAATTCTCCCGGGGCCTCAGATTATCCAGATCTCAGCTGCACTGCTCCTAACAGTTGCAGAGGGGTTTCTGTTTTCTCTTCCTATGTAGTGATTCAGGCCAAAATCTCCAGTGAGAAGGTAGTTCCTGCCAGTGCAGACCCTGCTGACACTCAAAAAATGCTCCGGTATGAAATCAAACAGATAAAGGTACATGGGGGCAGGACAGGGTGTTTACCCCCTCGGGCTGATGGGGGGTATGGGGTCTGTGTTCTGGGAGGGATAGGGCTCATAGGTTTCAGGCGGCCCTGATTCTTGGGTATAGATGCTGAAGTGGAGTGGAATGAGATTTGGGGCAAGGCCCACAGAATCTGAGGGAAGTGCCAGGCAGGACCTCAGTGTCCATTTGGTCCCACAGCTGCCCATGCATGGGGCCACTGGAATAAACCAAGATTTAGATTTTTTTTTTAATTTTAAGAAAGAAATAACCCAGCAGGGTCATCCTAAACTAGATTTTGCTTAAAATATTAGGCTGAGAAATGAGAAGTGTTTCCTGTTAATATACAAAGTGCACCCATTGACCCAAAACCACTGTTTTGTAATTGTCTTTCAGATGTTCAAAGGGTTTGAGAAAGTCAAGGATGTTCAGTTCATCTATACACCTTTTGACTCTTCTCTCTGTGGTGTGAAACTAGAAGCCAACAGCCAGAAGCAGTATCTCTTGACTGGTAAGTTAAAGACCAGCAACTGGCCTTAACAGATTCTGTCCTAAGGGAGGTAGAGAGAAAGGAACCTTCTTTGGGCAGTAGGCTGAGTAAGGTAGCATTTTCTTAGGCATACAACAGAGCCTTAGTGAGAGACAGCCTCTGAGTTGGGAGAACCTTGTAAACTCCCTTTCAATGTAAGAGTCCTCATCACAGTGTTCTTGGCAACTACTTCCCTATTTTAAAGACAGGGTTGCTCTCCCAGTCTAGGGCAACTGGTTCCATTTTCAAGCAATGTAAGTTGGTATAAGATTTTTGTTATCTCGAGCCAAAATCTGCCCCTCTAAAATTGCTCCTTGTGCGTCAGATCTGCACTTTGAACAGGCCCTAACAGGAGTCTGAGTCTAACACAATTCTGTCTCTATGATCTTGGGCCCAGATAGGTTTCCTCCATACTGAATTGGTTGGGATAGAAGAGCTAAGGAACCACACAAGAATATGACTTCATGAATGATACAACACTAAATTATTTTGGAGTTCAGGGAAAGAAGGTATTTGGTGGTTGTGAACAATCAGGGAAGCTTCACTGTGTAAGTAGGATCTAAGCTGGCCCTAAAAGGTGAAAAATATTTGGAAAGAAAGCAAGGAAAAGAAAAAGCACTGCCAAGCCTTGGACCAGAGTAGAGATTCAATAACAAGTCATAGACCTCAAAGAGTGCATAATCTAGACAGTGGCTCTTGATGAGTCATAGGCAACTGGAGGCCACAATGATAGGGGCGTCCCAGCTCTAAGAATGTGGAATTGTGCTGAACTAGAGAGCTTCTGGATGGGAGAGGCAGAAGCAGATCACACCACTGAGCACTGCAGTTCCCAGAACTAGTCAACCAGGTCTTGTTAAGCTCGGTTATCCCACATCCTTCCTAACCACCTAGCTCCCTGTCTGTCTAGTCCTTTGGTGGGCACTGAGGATCATCAGAGGAAGTAGGAGACATGAAGTCATGTCTAACTGAGGGTGAGAATAAATGACAAAACACAAGTCTACTGAAAAGTCATCAGTGGCATCCATGCCCTTCAGGAGAAGGCACAAGCTCTTTTACCTGATGTTAACAAAGTCCTCTGGGACCAGGACACTGCTGCCCTCTGTAGCTTTGTCTTCTGCCCCTTGTCAGTGACAGTTCCCAGCCTCTCACTTCCCCCAGAGCTGAACTTCACAACATGCAGCTGCAGAAAGTTTGCTGCCAGGCTGTCTCCCTCTGCCATTGCATGGGATAGTCCCAATGATGCAAAGCCTTTCCCCCAACTTATTTAGCAGGTGAACGCCTACCCATTCCTTCAAGGCCCATTACAGGCACCATCTCCTCTGAGACAACTTCCTTGTCCCACATCCCTTCCATAGCCAGAGAAAATTGTGCTTTCCTTTGTTCTTATACTGCACTTTATGTATAATGACACAATAGTGTAATTTTTGCCAAATTATCTATGCTATTCATTTTTAAGCTCCTTGGGGGCATACATTTTGTCATTTATTTCTGTATTCCTGGTACTAGATCACAGTATTTGCTCAATGAGTAAATGACTGAATGACTGACATTCTAAAAGAGGTACGGGCTTGCATGGTCAGGAATGGCTTAGAGGATGAGGCGGTACTGAAAAGGGTCTCCGAAAGGTGAAAAGGAGTTTCATAAGTAAAGAAGGAGAACTTTCCTATGGGAAAGGGGAAAGACTCACCAAAATATATATCCATAGGGCAGGAGATTGGCCTAAGTAGATATTGGGAAGGATTAGAAAGAGGAAGGGACCTATTATTTACTGGACATCTTCTGTGAGTTCACAACTGTGCTGGGAACTTTATGGATATTCTCTAATTTAATCCTGACAACTTTAATTTTTTTGAATTAGAGTCTTACTCTGTCACCCAGGCTGAAGTGCAGTGGCCTGCTGCTCATGGCCACTGCAGCCTCGACCTGCTGGGCTCAGGCAATGAGGTTAATAAAGTTGTTGTTGGCCAGGCATGGTGGCTCAAGCCTATAATCCCAGCACTTTGGGAAGCAGAGGTGAGACGATTGCCTGAGCCTGTGGGTTCGAAACCAGCCCAGGCAACTTGACGAAACCTCATCTCTACAATAAATCAGAAAAATTAGCTGGGTGTGGTAGCGCGTGCCTGTAGTTCCAGCTACTTGGAAGTCTGAAGCAGAAGGATCACCACATTCCAGTAGGTCGACACTGGGGTGGCTGTGAGAGTGCTACTGCACTCCAGCCTGGGCGACAAAGTGAGACTCTTACTCAAAAAAAAATAAAAGATCATACAGCTAGTGATAGAAAAGAAGGAGGGTCCCATCCAGAGTCTGAATTCAAAGTCCACATTCTTTTCTTGTACCATGCTAAAGTAAAAGACCTTCACCAAATCCCACAACTCTGCCTTATATCAACATAATCTATAATCTCTTTGTTATAAAGATTAAAGGGAAGGCCAGGCACAGTGGCTCATGCCTGTAATCCCAGCACTTTGGGAGGCCAAAGTGGGAGAAGTGTTTGAGCTCAGGAGTTTGAAACTAGCCTAGGCAACATAGCAAGACCTCATCTCTACAAAAAATGCAAAAATTAGCCAGGCATGGTGGCATGCTCCTGTACTCCCCAGCTACTCAGGAGTTTGAGGTGGTAAGATTGCCTGAGCCAGGAGATTGTGGCTGCAGTTAGCTGGGATCATGCCACTGTACTCCAGCCTGGGGAATAAAGTGAGACACTGTCTCAAAAAAAAGATTAAAGGAATTTATCTGGTCCCTTCATTGAGCTCCTTGTCATCACTGCCACCAAAGAGCCATTAAAGATGCTGCAGTTCTGGGTTCTTCAAAGACCTAGGCTTCTGGAACTCAAGAGTTGCTTCCTGACAATAGACTTTCTTCCATCTCTCCCTTGAAGGTCAGGTTCTTAGTGATGGAAAAGTCTTCATCCATCTGTGTAACTACATTGAGCCCTGGGAGGACTTGTCCTTGGTGCAGAGAGAAAGTCTGAATCATCACTACCATCTGAACTGTGGCTGCCAAGTAAGGGAATGTCCATTTCCAAGGTCTCTGGGGAATGAGGGTCTTGAACCTTTTGGCCTCACTCTTTATATATTCCTTCATTCATGCATGCATTTATTCACTTACTTGCTATACTATACTTGAGATCTGCCATGGATCAGGCACTGTATGAAACTGAAGATGAGAAATCAACACAGTCCACAGGGCCTGATCTCAAAGTACTTACATTTTGGCTGGGAAAGCATCCATCATGTAAAGCAGACTGAAGCCGGGCTCGATGGCTCAGCCTGTAATCCAGCGCCTTGGGAGGCTGAGGTGAGTGGATTGCCTGAGCCCGCGGGTTCGAGATCCGCCTGGGCAACTTGGCGAGACCTCATCTCTACAATAAATCAAAAATTAGCCGGGCGTGGTAGCGCGTGCCTGTAGTTCCAGCTACTTGGAAGGCTGAGGCAGAAGGATCAC
>CAUYQG010156315.1:0-15311 GCA_963574415.1 Tarsius wallacei
CTTGGCACTTATCATTTTGTTATAGATTTAGCCAATGCCTTCTTCAACATTGCTATCACCCCAGAGTGTCAAGTCCAATTTACATTCACCCGAAAAAAGAAGTAAAGAAGGACCTTTACCATCCTGCCCCAGGGATATTTACATAGTTCCACCATTTGTCACTTGCAGTAAGCCACTGATCTTAGTCAATGGACTACTCTTTAGAGTTACAAGTCTTCCATTACACTGATAATATCATACTAACTTCACAATCTTTTTTTCTGCTTCTAAACTATAGCTCCCACCTTGGTATCTCACTTGGCAAACAGAAGATGAACAGTCAACACAGACACAGTCCATGGTCTAGGTTTACCAGTCAAATTCTCAGGTATCTTCCGGTCAGGTAAGACTAAAGGCATTCTATCTGCTAGTATTGATAGTAGTAGGCATACCTACATCCTGCTACACCAAAAACAATTACAAACTTTCCCGGGTCTTCTAGGGTACGCACCCTTTTTAATCCCCATTTGGCCTAGCTTCTTAGCCCCTATACTACTTAATTAAAAAGTGGGCCCACTGAGACTGGACCACAAAAAATGATGAGACCTCTGAGCAAACTAAAGTCATAATTAAAACAATACAAACCTTAAGAGTATTAGTACAGAGACAGTCTTGTGAATTGAACATAGTCATTTATCCTGAGGGTTTTGGGTGGGGCCTTCGACAAAGGCAAAACGTAAACATGTGCTTTTAAAATTGTAGTCCCAACTATTAAAGGGGGCTAAAGCTAAATATAGTGTTATAAAACAATAACTATACGCTGTGTATCATGTCGTACATGTTCCTGACTGGGCCTGGTACACAAACAACTCATCACAAGACAAACCCTACACATGGACAACTGTGGCCATCCAGGCATTCACTAATAACATTTGGCTTGACACTCATGAAGGATAGTAGCCAATAGGTTAAACTACAAGCTGCCTGGATGGTTCTTCTGTATGAACAAGACCCAATAGTTCTATAGTCCCAATAGTCCCAAGTCCCAATAGTTGCTAATGACTAGGTCATCTTTAAAGAGACACAAAACTGGACAGTAGCAGGCCATCCCCTTTGGGTGCTAATATGTGAAAGGACGTTCTCTGTCACATCCAGGAAATGCATATATGGATTTAGCATGTAGATGCCCACACAACATCTACACCACCTAAAAATCAAGAGGCGCGTGAGCTAGTACATATCTATCTCCTTGAGAAAGTTCCCCCTTCCGAAAAAAAAAAATTTGGCCCACTGTCTACATAAAAAGATAGGACATTAAAGACAATGTATACTTTGGGTCATAACAAAAAATTGGGGCCTACCATTACAGTATAAAGATATTATACTTGTTTGTCAACAGTGCCCTACCTGTACACAAAAATACCCCAGGCCCTTGCCATGCAATACCAGACAGATTACCTGGGGTCAGAGCCCGACTCAACAGTGGCAAGCAAACTACCTAGGGCCATTGCCCCTATTTAATGGTTGCTGCTATGCCCTGACTTGTGCCGACAACTACACAAAGCTAATACAGACATAGTCCAACAAACATGAAACCAAAAAGACCACCATTAAAAGACTAGAACAACTGTGTCCAGCCTATGATATCTCCACTGATATTGACAATGACCAGGGCTCACACTTTACCAGACACCAAAGTACAAGAATAAACAGAGACCCTAGACGTCCACTGACGTTTTTACTTGCCATAAAACTCTACACATTTGGGGCTAATTAAATAGATAAATGGACTGCTAAAACAGCTCCAGCAGGAGACACATTTTCTGACTCTGGGGATATGCTGCTTACTGGCAGCCATTCATACTTTTAACAAGCATGCACATTCTCATCACTCCAAGGCTTACACTCTTTTGACCCAAGGATCTAATGCCACAGTCAAGATCAAAGTAGACAGTGTAAGGAATGATACACCTTTGCCCCAACTGGGACTTAGGGCAATCTGTTATTGCCTCTGCCACAGGACCTACCCACTGGGAAACAAATCACTATGAGACCCTAAAAAAGACAAACTAGCCCCTGAAGGTTCAGTTTTTCCACTCCATAAAAAACAAACAAACAGAACTATACAAGTTACACCTATCTTACATCCTACTCTCCCTCACACTTCAAAGATCATCAGTCTTGGTCCTCCAATCCTGGTCTTCTCTTATACAAGGAGACAATCACCCTCTCTTTATGAAACATCATGAAATCCCCACTATCCTACTCTAGTCTCCCACAGCATCTCAGGGAGAGCCAATCCATTTGATAATTGTAAACCAGACACCAGGCTGCTGCGAGGAGTGGTACTCTCTCAAAATGATCAAACTTCCTACATCTTGTTAAATGGGCATGACTTGCCATTTTTGAACCCACTAAACATCTCACCTTGCACCCATAGAAGATGAACAACAAACCTCTTCACCACTGGGTGCAAATAGCGGCCTCTCTTAAAAACAAAATGGACTGTTGGGTCTTCAAAACCAGTCCCTCTCCACTGAAGGCCTGCCATGACACATTCAAGTAGCTAATCTGAGTACTTAAAGTCACTTCTATACTTGGTATAAGACTTCCCACCCGTTTCCCTTTTATAGTTATAACACATTCCACAGTGAATTCCCTACTCATGAAAGAAACACAAAACATGGACACGTTTTCCGCCCAGTTCAAGAACAAGTTAATGTCACCACCACTGGGGTACACTATACAAAATAGACTGGGCTGACTAGTCACAGTACAAATACTACTTGTGTATACACCACTGTGTATTAAATGACACAGTTACAACATGCCACAGGCTACAACCCACAACAATGTAACCAAGCCCTTAGCTTAACCAATAATACATGACTGGGTTGACAAAATGAGTCTGTACGTGTGGGTGCCTACCCCTCCCCATGGGGATGGCTATGGGCCTGTGGCATCATTACTGACCTTACTTGCTCTTCTCTTGGACCAACAAATGTACTTGGGGGCGTCCTTATCTGCTGTAGTGTATAGTGTCCCATTTAAACATGACCCCCAGAAACTGGAAAGCTGTAAAAGCCAGACATCACCAAAAGCATACATCCTAGTGGTTCTACCTCTTGGCCATCTTTGCCCCCCATGCGATAGCAGCAGACATGGAGCTACAAGTTGAGGCCCTGGCTAAACACACAGCCACAGCCTTCAATGATACCCACCATACTATTTCTGTCCTTCCTTCCTTCCTTCCCTCCCTCCTTTTCTCCCTCTTTTCTTCCTTTCTTTCCTTTCCCTTCCATTTACTTCCTCCCGCCCTCCCTCCATCTTCCTCCCTCCCTCCCTTCCTTCCTTCCTTCCTTCTTTGAGTTGGACTCTCTGTCACCCAGGCTAGAGTGTAGTGGCACCATTACAGCTTACCACAGCCCTGACCTCCTGGACTCAGGCGATCCTTCTGCCTCACCCTCCCTAGTGGCTGAGACTACAGGCATGCACCACCACACCTGGCTAATTTTTTGATTTTTTGGTAGAAAATAGTGTTACTCTATAAAATCACATTGTTCTAGACATCTTAACTACCACCCAGGGTAAAACTTGTGCTTTAATTAAACCGGAATGTATTTATCCCTAATTAGTCTTATAATAATAACACAGACTATAAGGAGTGAAGACATTAGATACTTATATTTCAACTATAGATTTTTGTTTTATAATCCTATCCCCACAAGATTTAATCAGTCAAACCAGGAACACTTAAAAAAATTTATGTAGAATAATTGCCTTTGTGTTCATTATCCCTTTTTATTATTATGGTTTACATTACTACTCTGATACCTGACTACTATAGTCTTCCACATGCCTGACTCCAGAAAAATTACCAAAAAATGACAAATAAGATTATGAGGGCCATTCAAGAATACACTAGAGTGTATGGTGGGTATGTCTTTCCAGGCAACAATAGCTCAAGCATACCCTTTGTTCCTTGGTGAATGTTTGATCATTGATCCAAGGTAGGGACTCTGAAAACAGCCAACCCAGTTGTTTATGTCATACCTTATGGGTAGAGCGTCTGACCCTGGCCCATTCCTTGCGATGCTGGACATACAAGGAACTGAGGCCCTTTGTTTTGTGCGAGTGGAGGTTGATAAGTAGAAGTTGCTAAACAGAGGTTACTATGTGAAAGATACTATATAACCAGTACGCTTGGCACAAATGGTAGCCATTTTCTCTCTGCCCAGCCAGCCACCCAGGGCCCTGTGTGTAAGTCTTCAATGAGCTCTATGTCTCACCTACTATCTCTGAGTCTTTTTTTCAACCTCTTGAACACTGTGACATCCTTATTAGACTCACTGGTGCTTGACATGTTTGAGAAAACAAGTGATAAATTATCAATTGTGTTTTCATTAGTTGTGTATAGAGTGTTTAATGTTTGTAAAATGTATTGTCAAGTTTATGAATTAATTGAATATTAATCAAATAACAAGTTAAATGGGTCAGCTTAGTTTTACAAAAAAAAAAGTTATAAGCTGAGGCTAAAAGCTCAAGAAAAACGATGTTTTAAATGTATGAGTTATCAAATTGAATGCCAATGAAATAAAATAGTGGTAAGTATTCCTTGTGTGGACTAATGCCCCCCTCAAAAGAAAAGGCTCAAAACATGGTGAAGGAGAAGGCACATTCTAAGGATCTTTGACATGTATGGATGCATGGAACACCAGTCAAGGAACAATAGCAACTGTGCCATCACAACAACCCTCATGGACAGAGTAAAATAGGGATAAAGTCACAAGAGGTAGACCACTTTTATCTACCTCCAAGGCATCCAGTTCACCCCCATTTCCTGCCATATTACAGCATGAATGCACTCCAAAGTTAAATGAAAGGAGATTTTGGGGACAGTGAAAGTCTTCTAAAACTAGATTATGATGATGGGTGGCCAACTCTATGAATTTTCTGCAAATTATTATACTGAATAATGTATTTAAAGAATGTAATGGAATGTAAATTATACTTCAACAAAAAGACTTTTTTTTTTTAAAAAAGGACTCTAAAGAAGAAATATCCGTAATTTAGTATAAGAGTATGGTTTTGGATGTGGGAGGGAGCAAGCTTACAGCTGAGAAATTCTTCTTGTTTTCACTACTCTGAAAAAGTGCTATAAAACAAGGAGGGACTGGAAGATTGATGATATGAAAAAGTTAGAAGTTTTTACTTATGTTAGTCAGCTGTCATTTTTAACTCTGAGTGACTCTCTTAACAAGATTGAGTTAAAGATAAGTTCTTGTGCCTTCTTAAAGGAACCTGTGACCTCAGGATTCTGTAATTTCTGCAATTGTGTCATAAGCTAATTGAATTGTGGAGAAAGAGTAGTGAACATGCTGAGTGAATATACTATATTAAGACCAGAAACCCCATAGGAATATAATAATTTCCCATGGGAAGTTCCCGATAATACACCACTTATCAAGGCCATACAGAATACACTAGAATGAAATGGTGGCTCTAGAAGGCAGTGGTGGCTCTCCTCTGTGTGCTGGGGGCCAGTGGCTGGTAAGGCTGTTACAGAAGTAGGCTCACTAATAGCAGTGGGGTTGATAAGACCTGAAACAATAAAGGCCAGATGGTACCATACAATTATCATAAGTTAGGTGGACATAATTATAATAAGTGGCAATGTTGAAGAGACAGCTGGAAGAGGCCTAAGAGTTATGAAGTTGGTTAGTAGAACATTGCCATGTTAGAAGCAAAATGGATGGGCAGCCAACAAGGGAATCCCTCAGTATGTCCCTTAATATTAATATAAATCAGCCTCAGGAGACTAAGGACAGTTGCTCTTGCAAAAAGTCATGATCTTTTGTTCTGTTTTCTTTTTCTTTTTTTTTGAGTGAAGTCTCACTCCGTCACCCAGGCTGGAGTGCAGTGGCATACTCACAGCCACCCCAGCATCGACCTGCTGGGCTCAGGCGATCCTTCTACCTCAGCCTTCCAGGTAGCCAGAACTACAGGCACATGCTATCATGCTGGGCTAATTTTTTGGTTTATTGTAGAGATGAGGTTTCACCAAGTTGCCCAGTCTGTTCTCGAACCCTTGGGCTCAGACAATCCTCTTACCCCGGCCTCCCAAAGTGCTGGGATTACAGGCTTGAGCCACCGTGCCTAGCCTGTTCTGTTTTCAAACTTAAACTTGTCAGTTTTTTAAAATTTTCTTTTTATTGTTGTAAAATACACATAACATAAAATTTACACTGAAGCCATTGAGTGGAGAATACCCCAGGAGAAAGACCCCACAACACATTTTAACTCCACGTGGTAATGATTCCCTATTCTTTCCACAAATTTGCCTATCTCCATTTACTTGAGTAACAGTGCATCGAGGAAAGGGAAGTACCTAAAAACTTGTTGGACACAGGTGTGAATTGATACTGACACCTGGGACCCAAAGCACCTATTATAGTGGGAGCATATGACAGCCATGGAGTAAATGGAGTCCTGGCCAAGGTTTGGCTCACAATGAGTTAACTGTGTAATTTGATTAGTCCTTGAATGTGTTATTGGAAGGGAAATACTTAGTACTTCATACACTCCTCATATTGTGTCCCTGGCCTATAGAGTCAGAACTATTATATTGGAAAAGACCAAGTGGAAACCTTTGAAACTGCCTCTGTCATCCCCAGCCAAAATAATAAACCCAAAACAATTTATTCACCTTGGTGGTGGTGTGGGATTAATGCTACTATTCAATATCTGAAAGATACAAGGGTGGTTGAATTTCATTATATTCATACGGATCATTAAAATGGCAGTAGACCACCCACCATAAACTGTGTTACCTAGTAGCTTCAATTTCAGTTGCAGTGTTTTTTCTATTGCAAATGAACATGGCATCAGGTGCATGGTTTGCAGTCATTGATTGGGCAGATGCGAGATTTTCCATCCCTATAAAAAAAAGGAACAGAAGTAATTTGTATTCATAGGGAAAAGATTACAGTATACATTTATAGTTTTGCCCCAAGGATATTTAAACTTTCTTGTCCTTTACAATATTATAATTTGAAACGATCTGAACCATCTGGATACCATGAAAAACATCAAATTAACCCTGTATATTGATGATATCATATTTATCAAATAAGATGAGCAAAAAGTTGCTAGTACATTGGAAACTTTGATAAAACAATTGTTCTCCATAGGGTGAGGAATTTAGGAACCTGTTATATCAGTAACATTTTTAGTGTTCCAGTGGTCAGGGGCATGCCAAGACATCATATCCAAAGTAAAGGACAAATTATTGCATTTTGAGCCTCCCACGCATGAAGGAAACATAGTGCCTGCTAGGCCTCTTCAGGTTCTGGAGGCAGTACATTTTAACTGGGAATACTACCCCACTCCAGTGGCTGTGAGGAGCCCCCAGTCAGAAAAGGGCTCTGCAGCCATATGACTAGTCAGGTTCAAAGTTTCTGAGGTGCAGTGGTAGGAAAAAATGTTGTGAGTCATTTATGGCAAGTCCCCCCTCTTCCTCATGCCCAGTAAAGAAGTCACAGCTGTAGGGATTTTAGAGTAAGACCAGATCATCCTTAGTGGAGAGTCATGGACTTTCAAAACAAAAACACTTTGTTGTATGAGTTGATGATGTATGAGAGATGAAGAACTTGACCATGGAGCAAAACCTACCATGTGGTCACATTACCAATCATGTCCAGCAACAATCCATTGTAAGATGGAATTGGTTTATTCAGGATTGAGCAAGAGCAGGACCAGAGGGTTCAAGGGGGTTGCATAAGCAGGCGCCCAGACCCTCGTTGTATCATTGCCTCTCCCTCAGGTCACGCCTACAGATATATGGGCGATTGCTAAAGACCAGCTAAAAAAAAAAAAGAGGAAAAGCCCACATTTAGTTCATGGATGGGTTGCTTGCGTGGGTACAAGATGAAAATAGATGGCAGTTGCCATATGGTTCTACTCAGAGGTGGCACTGAAAGCGTCAGTCACAAGGGAAAATCTTCCCAGTGGGCAGGTTTTCAAGTGGTGTATCTGGTCATCTCCTTTGTGTCGAGAGAGCAGTAACCCGAGTTTAGAATGTATGTACATCATGGGCAGTGAAAAATATCTTGACTGGTTATTAAGGGGCCTGGGAAGAGAAAGATTAGTAGATTGAGTACAAAGGGTGGAGGCATGTGACATATGGGAGTGGGCATGAAGTGTGAGCATCTTCATATTGCATGTTATTGCCACCCTCATGCTGGCACAATGGGCATATGAGCAAAGTGGCCATGTGAGCAGGGATGAAAGTTATTTCTGGGCTAGATAGCACAGGTTCCTATTCACCAAAGCTGATCTAGTGTTTTTTGTCACTGCCAAACGTCTAACCTGCCAGAAAAAGACCAAAGCTGAGTTCCTGATATTGCGCAATCCCTCAAGGAAACCAACCAGGTACTTAATGGCAAGTGGATTATACTGGGCACAGTAGTAGGCAAGACAGGTATGAGTTGGATTTTTGTCTGTGTTACTTTTTGAGTACTTACAGAGGGTGTCATTGGCCTAGCATCATATATAACTTCCTGTTAAACCAGGAGATTGACTTTAGAGCAAAGGCGGTATAGAAGTGGACCATGATCATGCAATCCATGGGTCTTATCACATATTCAGTCAGCTGGAAGCTGCCTGAACGGTATAGTATTGGGATGGCCTGTTAAGTAGCATCAGCTTAGAGGTAATATTATTATCTAGGATGCAGTGTACAGTTTGGGTTCAAGATGTTTTTATGGTGCTATGTCCCCCACAAAAGAATACATAGGTCTGGGAACCAATGAGTGGAAACAGGAGTGGCCCTACTTGCTATTATCTTTGTGACTCAGTTGGATTTGTTTCCTATCTGAGTAACTCCTGCTGAATTATAAGCTGCCACCCATAATACCACCTGGCCACTTTGGGGTCCTTGTGTCAAGGATCCAACAGATATGGGTCATAATTAGGGGTATTTAATCCTGATCCCTTTTCAATAACTTGTTGCTTTAGCTGCTGGGAGTACTGATGTTAGATAGCTTTCAATTTCAACTGTCTGCTCCTTTCAGGGATTGTATCAGTAGAGTAGTCTCATTGCCCACAGTCATGCTCCTTCCTGGAGTGATCCACACTATCAATCATCTTCACCTAACAACTTTGAAAAGTTCTTGTAGGGTCAACTGATGTCTGAAGACACTTCCACATAACAAGTTTCATCTGAGTCTGCTTCCTTGGAAACCCAGCTCATGGGTTACCATGAGGCTCTTTATGGTATAGTTTTACAGACTTTTGTGGGTAGTTGTCCATTTCACTTATTATACCGTTTGAACATGCTGAAACAGGATAAATAAAAGGTTTTCTGGGACTACTATAACAGGTACCTAATGTGGTCTTTGAGAGCCTCAGAAGAGTTTTGGAGGAGA
The DNA here is from genome assembly GCA_963574415.1 of Tarsius wallacei. NCBI lineage: Eukaryota > Metazoa > Chordata > Mammalia > Primates > Tarsiidae > Tarsius > Tarsius wallacei. Next base: position 9,405 of record CAUYQG010156315.1, read on the forward strand.
AATACAAACACCAAATCATTTAATTTACCCTTTCAAATGAAAGATGTTAACAATAAGTGAACAAATTGCTTGTAAATCATGACATAGTGAAAGCATTTTGAAAATGAGTATTTGGAAATTTTTTCATTATTACATGAGTTTATTACTGAAAATATTTGTCACTGTAAGAACTCTCATGCTTGTAAATGGAATTTTCTATCCTATTTACAAATTTCCCCAAATACTTTTTTGCTTAGAAAATAGAATATTTTCCAGTTAATTGAAAACTGATTAATCTTAGTGATATAAAAAATTACTAGCTAGATTTCAGTGAAAAGCTGGCACTCTTGGGGAGTTAGACTGAAAAATTAGTATCATGATTTAGCAAACAGCTAACAATGCAATTCTTCCTTTACGATCTATGTATTTTGCTTTAGCTATGATAACCATAGAATCAAGTTTTGAAACAACTGAATTTTCACAAACTATTAAATGAAAATAGCGTTTAAAATGAGAAATCATAAAGACCTGACCATCTAGCTACTTTCATTCCTTTAACTCTTTATAATTTTTTTTTTTTTTTTTTGAGTTGGAGTCTCACTCTGTCACCCAGGCTGGAGTGCAGTGGCACACTCACCACCACTGCAGCCTTGACCTGCTGGGTTCAGGTGATCCTTCCGTCTCAACCTTACAAGTAGCTGGAACTACAGGCACGCGCCACTGTGCCGGGCTGATTTTTTGATTTGTTGTAGAGATGAGATCTTACCAAGTTGCCCAGGCTGGTCCCATGGGCTGTGACAATCCTCTCACCTAGGCCTCCCAAAGTGCTGGGATTATAGGTGCCACTGCGCCTGGCCCGATACATTTTTTTTTTTTAAGTTGGAGTCTCACTCTGTCGCCCAGGCTGGAGTGCAGTGGCACACTCATGGTCACCGCAGCCACGATCTGCTGGATTGAGGCAGTATTTCCGCCTCAGTCTTTCAAGTAGCTGGAACTACAGGTGTGTGCTACCAAGCCTGGCTAATTTTTTAAATTTTATTGTGGAGATGAGATCTCACCAAGTTGCCCAGGCTGGTCTTGAACCCTTGGGCTCAGGCAATCCTCTCCCTCGGCACCTCAAAGTGCTGGGATTACAGGCTTGAGCCACCGCGCCCGGCCCTGATAAAATATTTTAATAGCATCTTTTTGGTGTGAGCAAAAAGGTATCATTAGTAAAATATTTTTAAGATTGCATATATTTTATCCTTTAAGCATTTTCTTATGCATGTTTAAATTTTATATATTTAGCATATTGTATCCCACACACATACACTGGAGCATGGGGTTAAAATGATTCTAAAACCAAACAAAAACCAAAGCTTTATTAAAGGAAACTTCTACAGATGCTGCCTTTTTAGTTTTACTAATTATGATAATTTGACATGGCTCACCAATTCCCAATGACCATTTAAAAGCCTTTGAGATTTGAGGTCAACAGAATAAAGACAACTGAACTTATGCTATAGTATAAAAGCTAAATGCTATTGTACATCTAAGCACAACCAAGAAAAATAAACTATAAATAATATACAGGGACTTTGGTAATTTTGACTTCATTTCTCACAAAAGAATTGGTGACGTTCTTCAGTAGGTATGGCTAAGTATGTTTCAATCTGGTTCTTGGTTTCTTCTACTCTCACTTTTCTGTGACATGCTATTCTCCCACAATGTTCAAAGTTTTCTTGTATTACTTTTTTCTGACAAATTTTTGCCTCTTTTTTTTTTTGACAGTCAGACATATTGTTCCTTTATTAATAAGTATATCAAGTCTTAATTAAGCCATACTTTTCTATCTAAGACTTGTAGGTATTCTGTCTTTATGATTTTTGCCTCTTTTAATTGCCCAAAGTTCTTCCTTAAATAGCTTTTTTCTTGGTACAGGATTTTAAGGAGGCTACTCTCCTCAAACACTGTCTACAAAATTAATGCAACTAATTAATGGTAAAAATCTTATTCACAAGGGCCTAATTTCTGCTTTTAAGTTTCATTTGTGTACAACTGCTAGTGCACACAAGTGAACAGGTGGATGCAATGCTGCTTCTTTGTGTAGAAAGGGTAACTTCTTGGTTGGAATTTTTGGAAACGCCATACAACTTTTTGTGTAACACCATTAAACATTCCCTAATCCCAGCACTTTGGGAGGCCGAGGCGAGTGCACTGCCTGAGCCCACAGGTTCGAGATCAGCCTGGGCAACTGGGCGAGACCTTGTCTCTAAAACAAATAAAAAAATTAGCTGGGTGTGGTAGCACGCACCTGTAGTTCCGGCTACTTGGAAGACTGAGGCAGAAGGTTCGCGGGAGCCCAGTAGGGCGAGGGCGATGCTGGGGTGGCTGAGTGAGCCACTGCACTCCAGCGTGGGCGACAGAGAGATTCCAACTTACAAAAAAAAATTATCTAGTGCCCAGCTAAAAGGTTAAACTGCCCTTTCATTTGGCTTCTTTGTACTGTGCCATCCCCTTCTCCCCAGCCCAACACCCCTCCCGTGTCAAATAATGTAATCACAGCACATGGCACATATATAGTATTGTCATAGTATAGACTTTAACACAAGTCTATAGTAGGCTGTTTTCTAAGGTAATTTGGGCCCAATTAATATCTCTTCAGAAACCTACTCTGTGATTGGCAGTTTTAGACCTTTTTAAAGGCAATCTCATGGCTTTAAGAATGAGGCAGCCCGGTAAGGGTTAACATTCGCTATTATGTCTAAAAACCTTTTCATCTCCTATAGGAAAAGGTTCATTGTTTTTACATTTCATTTTATTAATTAAACAGTACTGGAATAATTTCTGATTGAAAAGTGTAACATTCTCACGATCAGAACTACATATACAGAAACTGATAAAATATAAATATAACATTTATAGCTGGGCTCAGTGGCTCAGCCTGTAATCCCGTGCTTTGGGAGGCTGAAGTGAGTGGATTTGCCTGAGTCCGTGGGTTCGAGACCCGCCTGGGCAACTTGGCGAGACCTCATCTCTACAATTTAAAAAAAAAAAAAAGTTACCGGGCGTGGTAGTGTGCGCCTGTAGTTCCAGCTACTTGGAAGGCTGAGACTGAAGGATTGCTGTCTCAGCAGGTCGAGGCTGCGGTGGCCGGGAGCGTGCCACTGCACTCCAGTCTGGGCAACAGAGTGAGACTCCAACTCAAAAATATACATATACATACATACATACATATATTATATATATATATATAAACTTTATTAACCTTAAGCATTTTTATACTTTAGATGGCAGAATAGTATTAACTACACATCTATCCTAGCAACAAAGTGCTTAAAAAAATTCTCATTTGTTAACAGAATCATCCTACATTTTCAGAAATAAGGACACAAGTTCGACAGTTTTCGATGAAAGTGTTACACATATTATCTTTTGTTTTCTATTCCTTCTTTAAAGGTAGGTATATTTTGGCCAGGTGGGCTCATTCATGACTGTAATCCCAGTATTCTGGGAGGCTGAGGCAGGATTGCTCGGACCCAGGAGATTGAGGAACAGCTTGGGCAACATAGTGAAACTTGGTGTCTTAAAAAAAAAAAAAAGTGTCTTCACTGTTGCTTCTAGCTGTCCCTAGAAAAATAAAACCTCCAAATTTAAATGCAACGCTCCCTGTTGCCTAACATGAAAGTTACTAAGGGTATCTTTTTTTCTTTCCTAACACCTTTCAACTTCAGTGCTCTTAATATCACAGAATCCTACTTATCCTGTGCATGTTGAGAATTTGTCTAGACGCTTTTGGAAGTTACTTCCTATCAAGCAAACCGAGTTTTCTACCTAGCCTGCTGAGGATCTTTGAAGATTCCTGCTTTCGAAAATACCTTGCTACATTGAAGATTGTCCTTCTGTGAGCAAATCTGAAAACCCAAAAAAGGTGTTAAGAATTGGGGTGGGGGGGAGCAGCAAAACACCTTTTGAGTAAACACAACTCATAATGCACCTTGGCTGTCTTGGTAAAAATTAGGAATAAAATGCTCCTACCTCTAGGTGGATGCAACCTTGTTGCCAAGGCACACTGCTTACTGCAGATAACCCGAATTCATCTTCTTGGCTATACAGATGAGTACAGCATAACCTACACAGTGGTGGTACTGCTACAATTTATAGCATTGTTCCAAGTAAACTGAAATTTAAGTGCTTTGTAAAAGCTAAGTACTCATTATGAAGATCTTGGGTATTCTAAAAGTCCAATGTCCAATATAGAGTTTAATACCAACACTTTGGAAGGCCGAGGCAGGCCTACCTGAGCCCAGGTGTTTGAGCCTGGGCAACAGTGAGACCTTGTCTCTTAAAAAAATAATTAGCTGGGTATGGGAGTGTGCACCTATACCCTCAGCTTGGGAGGCTGAGACGGGAGGATTGCTTAAGGCCAGGAGTTTAAGGTTGTAGTGAGTTTCCAGCCTGGGCGACACTAGTGAGACTCTGGATCTTAAAAATAAAATAATAAAGTTTAACTACTGAGGGTTCGGATTTTGTCTTTTTCTCCTTATTAAACAGAACTAAGGCAACATGATGTGAAACAATTGTGGGGCAGACTACCACTGCAAATTGAAGAGACTGATACTCAATGTATTCATGCAATATTCAATGGCACCAATTTTTATTGTGAAAAAATGTTATTGGTTGTAAATGTCTTATTCCTATAAGAACATACTCAAAGGCAAATGCTTTATATCGATACAAGTTGAAATTTTTCTTATATCTGTGTTCTCTTTTCTCCAAACTAGTATATTGACAGGTGTCATCAGATCAAGGCAATCATCATCTGTATCTCAAAACCGTATCTATAGTTCAATGCCATCCTTCCTCTTTCATTTCTTAACGCCAATTACGGGGTAAAGAGTCAATGTTGAAGAAACTATTCTCAAAATTATTTGCAGAGGAAAATAATTAAAAATAGCAGAATTATATTCCATTTGATAGCCTGGTTAAGTTTTTCCTTCTAGTTACTCCTACACATAATCTACTCAGTGTCAAAATACTAGCATGGTCCAATGAGGCTACCCTTAAATGTCAGTATTTCTGATAATGATTACCAGAATTCAAACATAAAAATATTTAAGCTTCAAAGGCAATAATGTCATGCTATCATGGGAATCTTTTTAACTGACAACTGATATAAACAGAATCATTCAAACTTATGCTAAGTTTTTGATATTCTCAAAATTTCACTTGAAATTGGTTTTCAGTGACATAAAGCAAACTCTGTTATTATTCATTATAATTCTCAGGAAACAATTATGAACATGTAAAATAAAAAAGCTTATTCTATAACTTTTCTATAATAGGTATTCAATTCTGTAGAAAATTGCAAACATCACCTTTATTGTCAACATTTACATTTGGTTCTGTAAACAAAGTTGGCAAACCCTAAGAATTTTGACATATTTATAAAAATTTCAAGAATATGATCCTTACTGCTTCTGAAAACTATGCTTTTTAAAGTCTAAAAGCCAGTAAATGTAGAAGTTGAAGGGGAAGAAAAAAACATTGACAACAGATTATTTGAATTTTCCTCTTCCCAAATATCTAAAACATTGCATATACTACTGTTTTCAGTGTAGCTTGTGAAACCCAAAAATTCTGACTTCTCTTCACTTGTCTGAAACAAGTCCAGTAAAGACTGCACTGGTGAACTACAAGTTCTGTTTTCTTCTCGTGTGATGAGAAATTCAGTCCTTTTCTTATCTAATTCAGCATTTGGTTCTAGATTTTCTTTTTTATTTCGTCCTAATAATATTTTCACTTTTCGATGGATTTTACCACAAGGTAAACTATTCATATTCTTGATGTCACATTCATTGGGTTCTTCAGGAGGACTATTAGATGGAGTCTTTGCCTGAATTGTTAGGTGCTCTTGTGAACTGTTTATTGTTATCAAACCAGAATCAT
>CAUYQG010156317.1:0-17896 GCA_963574415.1 Tarsius wallacei
AAAAAAAAAAAAAAGAAAGAAAGAAAAGAAAAGAAAGCAAAGAGAAACAAAGAAGAACATAAGAAACAAACAGAACAGTCAAAAAATCTAAAATATTTATAATGAGAGTCCCAGTAGAAGAGTAGAGAAAGAATGGGGAAAAGCAATATTTGAAGTAATGTGTGAGAAAGGGTGAATCAAAAGGAAATAGATGTAGGTAGAATAAAGAGCAGTTCCAAAGATGAACTAGATCTGCAGACATCAAGATAAGATCTTAGAAACATCATGTGGAATGAAAGGGGCAAAACTATATAAAGAATGAAGACAGGCCGAGTGCCTGTTATCCCAGCACTTTGGGGGGCCAAGGTGGGAGGATCACTTGAGCTCTGGAGTTTCAGATCAGCCTGGGCAACATAGTAGGTAAATACTATAAAAAATAAAAATTAACAATTAGCCAGGCATGGTGGCACACACCTGTAGTCCCAGCTACTCAGGAGGCCGAGGCAGAAGGATCACTTGAGCCCAAGAGTTTGAGGCTGCACCAAGCTATGATCCACCACTGTATTGCAGCCTGGGACACAGGGCAAGACTCTGTCTCTAAAAATAAAAATAAAAATAAAATAAAATAATAAGTGAAAGAATGATATCGCTGTGTAAACTTAAGACACAAAAATGTTGTTTACATGATATATACACTATGTAAAATTTATTAATACAGGCATATTTGTGTAGATGCATATAAAAATATAAATGAAGGAACTGGAAGGTCCCTCCCCAGGGCATCAGGGGTGGGTGATGTCATCATGTCTATTACTGGTGATGCTAACTTTGATCACTTGTCTTAAGTGGTGTTTACCAGGTCTCTCCACTGTAAAGATGCTATTTTTCTATTTGTAATTAGAAGTGTCCTCTGAGGAGCTACTTTGAGCACCCACAAATATCCTATTTGCTTCAATATACTGCCCCCTACTAATTTAAGCAGGGTTTGATGATTCTTTCCTACAACAAATATTATTGTGATGTTTGATGAATTGTGATTTTCTTTTTTCGTCATTCCTTCTATGTTTATTAGTTAAAATTCTACCATAAGGAAGAAGCACCCCTTGCCCCTCGTTTAATTATTTGTTCAATTGTTTAATAATATAGGTACACATTTATATCAATATTCACATCAGTAGGGACGCAGATACTTGGTGTTTGGGTTATAATCCCATGCGGTCATTATTCATTTTGTTGCACACATCGTCCCAGCTGTGACCATTGGGAGGGCCTTCAAGTTTGTCCTGTGTCCTGTTGGCATGTCCCCACCATTTTTCAAGCACTTCCTTACTTTCTAGCATTCCGGGGTATTCCAGGCCCCTCTTGTAGTTACCCTACTGTAGCTCTAGAATCAAACATTCTTTCAAGGAGCACTGGCTTCTTTCATCAGGGAATGGGATTTAGAAAACAAGAGCCAGATCCTAAGTGTGCTTATGGCTTCTGGGATTCTGCAGCCCTTTCCCCAGTGTCCTGGCCATGTTTCTGGAAGAGATATCACCTGTGCTTCTGTCTTGGGGAAAATAGAACTTAAGACGATGACATAATTGGATCATAATCTTTTTGAAAATGGCAATGGAAAACCAATCCTCTCTGTTCTGTCTCCTTTTTCTTCCAGTTCTTCAGTTTGGATTCACAACTATCTTTGTGGCAGCTTTTCCCCTAGCACCGCTTCTGGCCTTACTGAACAACATCATTGAAATTCGACTTGACGCTTACAAATTTGTCACACAGTGGAGGAGACCTTTAGCTTCAAGGGCCAAAGACATAGGTAACTGGGATTTGGGAATTTTTTTTTTTTTTAAGGATTTTAGCCACCTGGTGGAAAAACAAGAAAAGCCACTCACTTCAGACTTTTACTTTTGGTTTCCATGTAAAATGACTTACCTAATTTTTGCAAAGACTAATTATATTAGTTTTAAATAATATTGGACAAGAAGTAAAGCTGTCGATATAGAAAACTGTAATTTCTAATGCTAGAGAAATTGAGTGTGGATTCTCAGTTTGGTTATTTCTATCTCAAGACTTTGGAATCTAAAAATTTGATTTATTATCACATACTTCCTTTTTAAAAATAGACCTTCCATTTGCTTAACTATGTTTTACTCTTTCCTATATCATTGCCTGGTCTACATGAGGCACAACCCAGTTTTTCTAATGGGAAAGATGAGCCTTGATCCTTGACTAGAGGCACTGAGTTGAGTAGATGCTGCCTCCCAAGCCGTGATCAGAGACTGTCTTTTCTCATCTTTGCATCCAGTGCTTGGCACAGGGCAGTCCGGCACTCACCAGTGTATGTGGAAGAGAATGGAACATGGATATTGTGCCCCTAAGGGCCTTTTAACCTCCATGTGAAACAGGCACACGTTCCGTGAGCACCGACTCTGGGTCAGTGTGTCGGGGCTGGACCCACAAAGAGAAACAGGAGGGACCCTGTTCGTATCCTTAAGGAACTCCCAGTCTGGCAGTGGCTTGACACTGGGTGTGCTGATCTTATCAGGCAGTGTTTTGGTGCCTTATCATTGACCAGCATTCTCTGCCTATGTCTGAAGGTGACTATTAAGTCATGGGCACGTTGGCACATCCATAGAACTCCTTCAATGCCAAGGTGTTTGCAAGCACAAATCTTACTCCTGATTGCAAGTCTAGTATTCGGAAAGATGAAGAAAAGACTCATGGAAAGGTTCATTGAAAATGAGTCACCTCCGTTGTTTTCATACTTATTGCTTCTGCTGTTGTGTCTGGAACTAATACGATACTTCTATTGGAATAGGAATTTGGTACGGAATTCTTGAAGGCATTGGAATTCTCTCTGTTATTACAAATGCATTTGTCATAGCGATAACGTCTGACTTCATCCCTCGCCTGGTATATGCTTATAAGTATGGACCTTGTGCAGGCCAAGGAGAAGCTGGGCAAAAGTAAGTTTGCTGGGAAACTGTTATGAAATCTCCATTTTTTTATAGCCATTGTGTGGTGTTGGACACTCAGACAGGAGCCCTTGCACTGGGGAACACAGGACATAAGGCTGGGATGAGGCCCGTGTTAGGGGAGGAGGAATTATGACATAGTTTCTTTTAAGGATGGAATTTCTTTTCAGCCAAAGAAAGTACAGCCTGATCTACCGAAAGGGTGTGGGTCATATCAGCCACATGGGTTCCTGATGGAATTCAGTGTGAGAGCAGCAATTCATCATTTTCCCCACCCCTGACCTCCACCCACTATGAATTCAGAAACGTGTGGTCTGATCATTATATGTAGCAAAAACAGTGGCATATGATGTGGTGTATGGTTACGTCATTTTTATGAGTTTGTAAAAGGACAGTTGCAATCTGATACCCATTGTGTCATTATATGTAGACTCTGCAGATTTTATATGGAAAATATGGAACCATGAACTGAGCACCCAGTAGACCCTCGATAAGTATTTGTGGAATAAGTGAGTGAATGATTTTTTTCTTGGCTATTGGCCTGCCCAGTGTCTATAATACCGCAGGCTAATTGGGTGGACTGAACCCCCTGGGGGCTCAATTCTACGGCATTGCCTTAATGGTTCCCAAAACCAGGGCATAATATATCTGGTCAGATAATGCCTAGGCAAAGTTATAACATTTAATTCTGTATCTTGGAAAAAGGAGTAGGAGTCTTAACAAAAGAAAAATCCCTATTTGGCTAAAACCAACAATCAAATTCTAATTGGGGGATTTAGATGTCTGTGAGTCAGAGTGAAGTTTGTTTGGGGATCACAAATCTTCTCACTGCCCCAGAAATAATCCTTCATGGGCTGCTTCCTGCTTACACAATCAGCCCTGCCTCTTGGCTTACTAGCATGAGCCAAATCAGTGGGTCCTCTTCAGCCATCGAGGTTTGATCAACCCCAAGGAGTAAAGTGCTGACAGATCAAATCAACTGGATCCATGCAAACCTAGCCTGGTTAATCTTACGTAAACAGTGTGGATGGTAGGGATGTGGTAATCTTGGAAAAAGGAGTAGCTATTTGAAAAGACTTTTGCACAGCTCCTGATTACAATAACCACATGGCCATTACACACTAATTACCCGGCACTTTCAGTGAGCACACCATCCCACTCTAAGAGAGATTTGGAGATGCCTTTATGTGACCCAGGCATTTCTTTCTAACTGCAACTGTGGTCAGCATCCGCTGATCGGCTTAGCCTAACAAAGTTTACTTTCACGTCTCACATTTGATTCACAAAACCAGGGAGTGGGACGTGTAGTGTTATCCTCACTTTGCAGAGCAGGAAAAGATTGGGAGAGGTTAAGTCCAGAATCACAAGGCAAGGCAGAGCCTTGCAGCCCTGGGCTGTCCCTTACGGTAAACCCACTGGGGTGTCAGTCCCAATGGTTCATTCCATTCCATCCCAACTTCAGATATGGTAAAGCCTGTCTTGTTTTGGGGAGGGGGGTGCAAAAATTAAAGTGGGAACATGTATGCACAGTTGACAGTGAATCAAAACTTTAAAATTTGACACCCTATTAGATTTAGATGATGCTCATGGTGATTAAAATATACATCGTAGCCTCCTTAAGTCGGTTTTCTTGGGTTCTCCAAGGCTTTTATTTTTATTTTTTTAAAGCCTTTCCCTTTGTCTTAAGAGCCTTTTGCCACTTTCCATTTATAGATCTGCTTTTTGTCTTCTAATCTACTGGTCATTTTTTGTGTTTCAAATAGTTACACTTGGGTATGTTTCATCATGAATCTTATTTTCTGTCCTACTGGCCACTGTATTACTTTTCAGGGTTGTTGTTTTTTTTTCTTTTTCAAATTTAGAAATGCCTTAGAAATGACTGCACTCAGAGAGCAGCAGAATTGTCAAGTTTTAGAAAATCATAGGTCTTTGGGGTAGTACAGTGATTGTGGGTTCATCCCTGTCCCGTGTATTAAAGGACTGAAAATAAGCTGGGTGCCTTAGCTCACGCTTGTAATCCCAGCACTTTGGGAGGCTGAGGTAAGAGGATTGCCTGAGCCCAGGAATTCAAGGCCAGCCTGGGCAATATAGTGAGACCTCATCTCTACAAAAAAAATCCAAAAATTAACTGGGCATGGTGGTGCATGCCTGTAGTCCCAGGAGGTTGAGGCGGAAGGCTCACCGGAGTCCAGGAGGTCAAGGCTGTGGTGAGCTGTGATTGTGCCACTGGGCAACAGTGAGACTCAAAAAAATTTAAAAAGGAAAAAATGGATCGAAACAGTAAGTGATGAATGGTTTTTAAAGCAGAACTCTCCCATTAAATGATGTAGTCTTCTTCTCGGAGGTGGCATGCATTCTAATCCACTGCTCTTCCCTAAGGCATTTGCTAGGTCTCCTTTCTTAGAAAGGCTCAGAGAGGCCGTCTGCCAGCTCTTTAAGAAAGTTGGCTTTGTAGTTTTATATGCATAGGAAATTCTTCCCTTGTCTGATACTTTTTTCTTAGTACCTCTCTCTTCCCCCAATCTTCCATGTAGCCTCTGCTTCACTTGGAGCTGGTGCCAATAAACTGAGTGGTAGGCATGGCATCGCTCGCTGCCTGTGGCCTTCTGGTCCTCACGGGAGGCTAGTGAGTTGACACCTCAATGCCACTGGCTGAACTTTATACAGCAACGTGCAGGAAATCTCATTTCCCTGTTGATAGCAGGCGAATCTGTTTGATGTTGGCAATGGCTGAGCATCTACGGTGGTGAGAAGAGCTGGTGAAATGCCTGGCTGTCCCTCCTCTTCCCAACTATGGAAATGATGCGGAAAGAAGACTTAGCTGAAAACTGCATTTACACACAAGGTCCACATGTAATGTTTTACATACACAGGAGGAGCCGCCTGCGAGGATATATTTCCAACTTGGATTTATGACTGGCACGTCTGAGACTGCCCATCAGGCAGGTGTGGTGCTTGAATGTAGGTTTTCTCAATAGGGTTTTTGAACAGAACAGCCAAGAGACAGCAGCTGTAGCCTCAGCAAAGCCTCAGGGCTGCGTTGTGAGGTAAGCATGCAGCAGGGGTTATGAGTATTCCATTTCCGTGCTGGACCCATTTCTTCCAGCTTTCAGAGAACCTTGCTCTTTCTACCGCTCAGGCCCTGAAAAGATTCTGCTAAAGTCGGTTCTCTTCTCGGATGACTGATAACCACCAAGACACTCATCTGTTTTCATGTCAAGTATCTAGACAGTTCATAGACAGGGAGCCATGATTCCAAGTTACTCTTTCGGGGGGGAGGGGAGGCCCCCTGCCAGGTGGGTTACTGTGTGTTACACACCCACTGACCATGTGTTTCACCTGTGAGTGACTTGACACATGAGTCCCTGAGCTCGGTTCACTTTTCTTTAAGGCCATGATAAAGCCGGTGATTTGTCTTGAGAGAGATGACACCGAACCCGAGTGCCTGCAGAACCATGTCCATGCATGGCTCAGTGTTGAGCGGTAATCATGCCAGATGTGTTCATGGAAACAGTCTGAAGATCATGATTCATTCATTCAATCAACAATTGACCTTCCGCTAGATACAAGAAATAAATAAAACGAATCAGCACCACTCACATTTATCTCACTATAGGCTAAGCTCGGTATCACATGCTATACAGCATGGTGGGCTATATTCTAGATGCCCTAGAATTATCTTTTGGAGGGCAGGAGCCTTATGGTACTGGTTTCCCCCATCAGGTAAGTGTTCTAGGAGCCCATAGACACCAGCTAGTGTTGTCGTGAGAGGCTGTGTTCGGCTTCAGTGAATTTGTTTGGAGATTCTTTCAATGCATTCGCCCATTTCATGATGGATGATATTAAATGAACAACCTGCCCCCACCTTGCTGAGGGTTCAGCAGTTCTGGACTACAAATGACACGACCCCTGTGCCCCATCCTCCCCCTTCCCCCGAACTCGCCCCGAGTGACTTGTTTTTCTTGTCCCCGAAAGAAAAGTTTTCCAAGGGAAACTAGAAAGAATCAAATTCGACAAGTTCAAAAACTGTTTTGAGCAGTGAAAAAGCATCTCGATAGGGGTATTGCATGAAATGGAGGGTACTTTGAAGGTGACTGAAGTTTAACCATGTAAGAGTAAATACACAATTAAAAAAAAATAAACTCCAGGTTTTTGGGAGTCCCCCCACCCCTTGTACATCCTCATAATGACCCTAGGAGGGGCACTTTGGCGTTAAAGAAGTTATATCACTCACCAAGATCACGTGGCAAGAAAGCAGCAAAGCTAAAATCTGACCCCAAAGCCCAGGATTTTCGTATTATGACATACTGCCTCCCCATACAGAATGAAAGCGATGTTCTCAAGAAGCTTATTGTCCCGGGAAGTCCAAGCAATGTTTTGTTCCTGGTCCGTGCTCAAGACGATGTTCTACATGTAAAACACTGTTTAAAGAAAAATATTTTTAAAATGTACCTTAGAGTGCTGATTTCCTGTAATGTTTCAAATACTGTTATTTCAGTAAATGGGATGTGTTCGCCACAATTTCAGCATGCAAAACTCTGTTTGAAGACACGTGTACTGACGATGTTTCTAAAAGAGCTACTTGTCAACAGACTTTTTCAAAGTGCTGTTTCTTAAATGGAAGCATTGATGAAACGATTGGCAGAATCATTGATTCTTTCTACCCGCTCAACCTGGAATGATTGGTCTGCTACTTTAGTTTCCCTCCTATCAAATCAAGTGAATTCAATATTTGCTGGATTCCTATGCTGTACTAGACTGTCCGAGGTCCTAGGATATAAATAGTCCCTAATATACCTGCTCTGCTCCCAAAAGAACCACAGTCCCAAGGAGAAGCCACACACATATGCTGCCAGCTTTCACACCTGCTGACTGGCCATGGGGAGCCGAGGGTGGAGGCGTGACCGAGCCAAGGACAGGGAGGCTTCTGCATGGGGATTAGAAAGCCTTCCCGGGAGGTTGGCGTTTCAGGTGGCCTGAAAGATAAGCCTTGTTGCCACTTGTGAAAGAAGAGGGAGGGAATTCCCACGGAAAAGACAACCTGGGCAGAGACATGAAAGCGGGTGATGCTTTTGGGGGGTACAGACCTGAGTGTGTCAGCAGGGATGTGAGTCGAGGAGGGGGATCACATTCACACTGGTTGTATTTGGAACATTTTGAGAATACGTGTGTGTGTGTGTGTGTGTGTGTACTCATTACTCATTAATGAGGGCGTGTGTTGATGTATGTGTCTCCTCAAGAGAGAAGCTGTAACTTACACAGGATTTGTGCTTGCCATGCAGTGCTGTTTCACCTACTTTACTGGAGCATTGACAGGGGTAGGGGTGTTGTGTATGATGCTTCTACACATGAAGGACTAGAACAGAAGTGACTTGTCCCTGATTCTACACGCCTGCCCAGGGCTCTTCAGCGTGGCCCAACTTGAGTACAGGGACAAGGCCAAAGCATCCCAGTTGCAAGGACTTCTGGGAAGCAGGCTGTTGTGAACTGGCTCCCGAGCAGACGAGCTGCCTTCCCATGGGGGAATGTGTGTTCTCTTGCAGGTGCATGGTGGGCTATGTGAACGCCAGCCTGTCCGTCTTCCGAATTTCTGACTTCGAGAACCGCTCTGAGCCCGAGTCTGACGGCAGTGAGTTCTCAGGGACTCCTCTCAAGTACTGCAGGTGAGGAGGCACTTGGTGGAGCTCCCCCGAGCCGGCCTGGCTCTGCTGCGGGGAGGCAATGCTCTGACGGCCCTTCTGGCTGCGTGTGCTTAAAGCCGTGGTTGTCAACCTTCCAGATGCGTTAAAAGCTCCTGAGGAATGTTTAAACCTTCTCTTGCCCAGGCTGCGACCCAAACCAATTAAAACAGAATTTCAGGGGGTGACACTCAGGGCCTAGATGCAAAGTTAAGAACTGCTGGTTTAAGGGAAACGCTAAAAATCTAGTGTCAAGGGTTACAGACCCCGCCCCGGGGCTCGGGGACAAGCCGTCCCCAGATGGTCTGAGTGGCAGGTTTGGGGGCACCCGTCTTGTTCCTCCCCGGCCACCTCCATGACATCACATTTCCAAATGCGGAAGTGACTCGGACACAAGGCAAAGAGGCCCAGCTCGTCCCAGTTCCACCACGGTGGCCTCCGAGCACATGCTTGGCCTCACTCTCTGCCTCGAAGAGGGAACTGATGAAACTGTGCCCTTGGTGTGTATTTATATAGTAATCCATAGAGGAGGAATTGCTCAGCACCTACTAGGTGCTGGGAACCGGTACTTTCTCAACAAACCACATCCACCCTCTAAGGCCTTGCTAGCCCAACTGACAGGTGAGAAACCCATTCATCAAAAGCTCAGTGTGACTCCCTGTATGCAGCTGTGGAAATCAAGTTCCGTGGCATCTCTTGGATGTTACAAGACTCTTGTGGCTTTTCCATCGGAACATTCCATGTTCTCCCTGCAATGATAGCATGGGGAAGGATACCCATAGGGTCTCAAACTCTTTGACATGGAGACCTTTGTCATGGTCCACTTCAGCCCCTCATTTTACAGAAAGGAAAGCTGAGGACCAGATATGATAGTTTATTTGTGTAAAGAGATTCAGTCAAACCAGAGGTGGATACCAAGGCCCCGGCTTTCATCGCAGTGTTCTTCAGATAGCTGCGCCAGTAGACGCATCACAGAGATGTGGCCATGACCGTCTCTCATCTGCCACCCTGACCTGCAGAGGATGTGGAGAGAGCCATAGTGCTGAAGCTCCCGCATCATTTTCTCCGGCGTGAATAAATAACGCCTGTGAATGACGGTTTTCAGCTTTCTGTGAACCAAAACCAGGTGATGCTTCTTTTGTAAAGTAACCACTTAGCTACTTAAACCCTGCATTTTCTTTGGCCAGTCTCTCTCCTTTGCCGCCAATTGTTTTTTCAGAGAAACGGGCACAGACACAGAAACTAGATGTGGGGACCTGCGGGAACACGGTCTTGCCCGCTTCATTACAGTATCAGACACTGGATCCTGCAGAGAGATGCCTGCCTGACCTGCTAAAACAAGCAGCGCTCTAACCGCTCACCAGGTGGAGAGCAGAGGCACGAATCCCCAGTGGCTCCGGGCAGGGCAGTTCCGAGAAGACAGAGCAGGACAGAAACCAGGGACTCAAGCCAAACAGTGATGGCACCCCCTCTGCCCCTTCTGATGCCATACCAAGTTCCCAGTGGCCAGTGGCTGTCAGGTCGCATCAGATGCTCGTGTCTTCCTCCCAAAGGAGCACGTGAGATGAGGAGAAAGAGTAGCCGGTGGTCCCAGTGGAGAGTCCGCAGCCAGGCAGCAATGGCGGCTCTCTCCAGGAGAGTCTCCACTGGCTTTTCCAGGGTGTTTCACCCACGGAATTATCTAGCAAGCGTTGCTAGAGGCACATAGGTTTCCGAGTACATGGGTCCAAGTAAAATGCCAAATGTTATTTGGAGCTAAAGCCCTTGTGATCAATTTTAAAATAAGATAAAAAATGCAGAGGCTTTCTCCTCCTGTCCCTCCTGTCTCATAATTCTTCCTGCCTGTCCCACATAGTAGCATAAACACCCAGGCCACAAAGTAGTAATGTGACTGGAATTGTTGATGTTGTCACCACTAATTTAAAATATGGTTGTTTTGTTTCACATTTTTCTTAGGACTTCCCTAAAGAAAAAATTGTTTAAAACTTAAATCAGGCCTGGCTCGGTGGCTCAGCCTGTAATCCCACACTTTGGGAGGCCGAGGCAAGTGGATTGCCTGAGCCCACAGGTTCGAGACCAGCCCAGGCAACTTGGCCAGACCTCGACGCTACAATTAAAAAAAAAATTAGCCAGGCGTGGTAGTGCGCATCTGTAGTTCCAGCTACTTGGAAGGCTGAGGCAGAAGGATCGCCGAAGCCCAGTAGGTCGATGCTGGGGTGACTGTGAGCGTGTCACTGCACTCCAGTCTGGGCGACAGAATGAGACTCCAACTCAAAAAAACAAAAAAAAAAAACTTAAATCAAAATAAGGTAAAACGATATTTCAGATTTATCCAAAGCTTTTCATTGTGGTCTATATACACATATACCATCATGAAAAGT
The DNA here is from genome assembly GCA_963574415.1 of Tarsius wallacei. Classification (NCBI taxonomy): domain Eukaryota; kingdom Metazoa; phylum Chordata; class Mammalia; order Primates; family Tarsiidae; genus Tarsius; species Tarsius wallacei. The sequence goes on from CAUYQG010156317.1 coordinate 11,005, forward strand.
AGAAATGTGGGACTTCTATTTTCAGACACACAGCAGGCAAGGCTCCTGGATCTCTCAAGCTGCAAACATCTAAACATACGGAGAAAGTTTTGAAAACACCTCCTCAAATGCATCAAAACTAAATGAAAGTGGAACTTAGAGTGTACACAGAGCATTGCAACCAACTTCACCCAAAGGGAATGTGCTAAACTGAGTGAACTTGAGCTTGTTTTCCAAGACCTTCCATGATTAGGGAAGCTGAAAAAAATTAGAAATGACCAGCCATGAGCAAATCTAAATATGTCCTACATAAAACAAATATAACACAGTCACACTAGAGTCTATTGTACAGCAATGAAAATGAATTAGCTACATGCAACAGTGTGGATGAATCTCAGTGACATGACAGTGAACAAAGCAAGCCCTAGAAAACGACATGCAGTATAATATCCTTTCTATCAAGTTCTAAAACAAAGCCAAGCGGTCTAATATTCAGACAAATGTGTAGACACATATACATACAAGTTCATGATAAAAATGAAATTCAGGTTGGGAGAGCAATTGGTGTAAGCTCTGTAATGTTTTAGTTCTTGGGATCCGTGGTGGATTTGTGAGAGTTCACTTATTATTAAAGCATCGAATAAACATAAAAATGAGAAAGGACCATGAATGGGCCAATAAGGTAAGTTATAACAATTAAGAATTATGATTAGGTCAATTCTGTGCACCTGTGGTCCAAAATACTGTTATATGAAAATGCAGAGGATGAAGACTAGTCAAGACACTTCTGAGAAAGAATAACAAGGTGGAAGGTTTGCCTTAAGTTAAGACATAGTACAAAACTATGGTAATGAATCAGTGAGTGGGGTCACAGGAACAGACAAATAGAAAACAGAGTAGAACTGTGAACCCCAAAGTGTATCGCACTGTCATTAAAGGTGAAATCACCGAAAAGCACAAAGTATGATGCCATTTATAGAGAGTTCAAAGCAGAAAACACAAGCATTGTTTCACTGAGGAAAAATGCCCAGGTAGCAAAACTATAAAGGAAGCAAGACGGTGGCAGTTGTAGAACTTCGTGTGGCGGTCACCTCGCGGGGTGCCTGGGAATGCCAGCAAGGCTTTCTAAGCTAGTGGCCATGTTCTGTGTCTTGACTCGGATGGAGATTCATGGTTCTTAACTAGCTGTACTCTGCAAAAAGACCCATCTGATTGCAGCAGACCTCTCAGCAGAAACCTTTATTTTTTCAAATGTTTGTATGCTTTTATTTTCACGGTTTGAAACGGGAATGAATTAGCTCTACCTGTTGCAAGAAAAATATTTGCAGACCAGTCACCAATCTCTCCGTTTCTTAAGAAACAGAAGCAGCTTTAAAGAATGCGCTCGTGTAAGCCAAAAGGGAACCTCTACCTTCCTGCATGCAAAATGGAAGCCAAGACGTTTAACGTGTCACTTCCTAAAAACAACTCTGAGTTATTTGGAAAAATTTCCTCCAAACACTAACTCCACTGAATCGCGTAATATCGTTGAAAGTACCAGACTAGAAGGATAGAGGAGTAAGACTTTGGTTTTATTAGCTTTGAAACTTGGCTTTCTGGCTGTTTCCACAGCAGCAGAGGGAAGTGTTTTCCTTGTGCAAGTTCCAGAGAACATGCAGCCAGTCATTTCGCAAGTCAACAGCACCACATCAAAAGCAGAGAAACGAGGCACAGATGTCATCTGAGCATGACCCTCTCCTAGATCTCTGCCTGACGGAAAAGGCCAGTGGGACCAGGGATAGGCTGGAGCATGAACTGAGCGCTCCACCTGCAACAACCATCTGCAGACTCACGGAAGGGGAGAGCTGGGGGCTAAGGTTTTAGAGCGGGGGAGATGGAGAAAGCATGTTATTGATCTGGAAACTGATGTCCAGAAAAGAATTCCCAGCTCTAGCGAACACTGTTGTGTAAAAAGCACAAGGAATCAACGAAGACAACTCTTGAAACAATTTGAGGCTCCTCCCTTATAAATGTACCTTTGTCTAATAATCAACCACATGTACAATAAGAAACATACTGCTATTGTTCTTCTAGAATATTTACTTGGACTATATCTGAAATCTAGGCAGCTAAAGATAAGCAAAGAAATATGCTTGTTATCTTACTTGCAGAAAATGCAATTCATGGTTCTTAACTAGCTGTACTCTGCAAAAAGACCCATCTGATTGCAGCAGACCTCTCAGCAGAAACCCTAAAAGCCAGAAGGGAAGGAACCAGGGCCCTGTCTTTAACATTCTTAAAGAAAAGCAATTCCAGCCAAGAATTTCCTACCCCACCAAGCTAAGCTTCCTCAGTGAAGGAAAATTAAAATCTTTCCCAGACATGTAATCCCTAAGAGAACACACTACCTCCAGACCTGCCCTGCAGGAGAAGCTTAAGAAAGTTCTGAGCTCAGAAATGAAACAGTGGTTCCACCTATTGCAAAAGTGCAGAGTGCTGTGTAAACAGAGCATACAGATCAGCCACAAAAGCTAGGACAGTTCGTGCAAACGTTTAGTGTTAAATAAAATTCTTCTTTCTAAAATTCCATATAGTTATTGGACCTATAGCAGAAATGGATTATATAACCTCATGTTAGAATGAACTGGTTTTGATGATTACCTAATCCCCATCACCAGAGAGAACCAGCAGTCTGAAGACCCTAACAGAGTTATTTTTAATTTTACTTGATACTTATCATAAATATCACTTTAAGGACAAAATAATCATGATACATTATTGCTACATACCAAATAATAATTAAGTTGATGATTGTGTTAATGATAATGGCAGTAGCTTATATTTTTGTAATCCCTGATACGTTTCAAAGATACTCTGCATAAGAAATTATCCAGTATGCAAATCAGTGCCGGTCTTGAGGGTAGGTGCTGTCCTACATGAGAAGCTGAATGATCAAAATCTTTATGCAGACAAGGGGGTTTGATATGTCCTCACTGCAGAACTATTGGGATAACCAGTATTTTTGGATTTCCACATTTCTGGAGCTAATGGAAAACACATTGGGTCCAAAAGCATGAAACTGTGTGACACTAAGTCACTTTCCAGTGTTCCCACCTGTGGTGACAGTAATGGCAATGGTGGGGATAAAATGGAGTCACGTGAATTAAAGTTCCTAGGTGCTCAACCAACAGCTGTGAAATTGGATGCTTACTCAAAAGCGTACCCTCCGGCATGCACTCAGAAGGGCTCTTAGTGGCAAATGGTAGAAATCCAACGCAAACTGACTTAAGCAGAAAGAACTTTATTGGTTAAGGTAACCGGGAGAGTCTATGGGTAATGTGAACTTTGGTAATGACCAGGTCCTAAGCCACAGGTGGCGGCAGGAAGACACGGCCTCTCTGCTGACTCAGCTCTGCTATGTTGACTTCTGCATCCAAGGCACCAGCAGTTCCAGGTTTTACCATTTGCGATAGTTCCAGCAGACACACTAGTGTGGAGTCTATGATCAGGAGAGGCTCATCTTTTGAGCTGGGGAGAAGAGAGAAGGGCTAGCCCTATCCAACTCACATGAATGATTCCCTAGAAGAGAAAACATACTCTTGTCAGAAGAAAAATGCCGGACAAGCAAAGCAATAGATATCCAGCATGGAAAGACGTTTCAACCTTTTCGCTCTTTGAATGGGGACTAGGAAGGAATTTGGGAATCAGAAAAGTCATGGTGCAGTGCAGCATCTTTCTGTGTCTCTGTAGGTACCGGGACTACCGAGACCCTCCTCATTCGCTGGTGCCCTATGGCTATACACTGCAGTTCTGGCATGTGCTAGCAGCTCGACTGGCTTTTATCATCGTGTTTGAGGTGAGTTCGCTCAGCCTGCTCCTTTGTTTCCTTTGACATTATAAAGGCACCAGGAATAAAAGTGTTGGGGACTTTGAGTGGGATTGTCCACTTCCAGAAGTAGTAGAATCATATTATGTAATGTCTCTTTTATCTTTTTTTTCTTTTTTGTAGTTGAAGTATTTGCATTTTCCAAGAAATATTTTAAAGCCCATTCGTTGGCTGTTAATGATCGAGTCAGAACTCATTGGCCCTAACTTTAATATGCTAGGACCATGGTTCTTAACCTTTAGGGAAAATGCAGTTTTCTGCCCCCATGCCCAGAGATTCTGCTGCATCATGTCTGTGGCTTGGAATACGTGGAGCTGGGCATCACAGGCGGTGCCTCTGGTTGTGTGTCATCATTGCATTATTTATTTTCAAGCACACAAATAAGGATGTATTATCTAAGATTCAAATGGAATTATAAAGAAAAACCGGCCTAGCAATTGCCATATTATGCACCAATAAAAATGTGTTATCTATTTTCTTTTCGTCTTTTAAAAATTGCTATAAAAATAGTTTGCATTTCTGTAACTCTAGTCATGAGTGGAAATGTCATCTCTTGTCACTTATATTGGGGCCAGATTAATGCAAGCCACGGTTGCCTCTTGGCTTGGATCAAAAGCTTCCTAGACTTTTCCGAGATGATTTTTCCTTCACTCCAGGTAACCAAGAGAAGGTAATGAGAATCTGTTCTTCCCTGGAAATTAGCTTATCAATGGCCCAGTCTCTCTTTAATGATGTTTTTTAACCCACCGCTGTCTTAAAATTTTTCAGACAAAATTTAAAAATGGAACTGCGTGAAGTTATTATTTGACTTTTCAAGTGGAACTTTCTATCTCCTTTCAGTATTCTGTTAATTAGAAATACTAGAAATATACAGAAAAACCTCTTAGGGGCAGAATCGTGCACCATCCATGCATCACCAAATGTATTAAGCTTTAAATAAAATTAAGAATACTTAGTGGTATCATTTGAACATGTACGGACCTTTAAATTATCGTCTGGTACTTAATTGGTCACCAGAATATAGATGGACAGCAGTGACAGCAATTCTAGGATTCCAGTTATCAGGATTTCGAGTAAATAATCTGTGACAGTTACCAAAAAGAAAAACATTTCTTCCTAAAGTGATCACTTCCCTAGGCCCACTGATAAGTCTTACAAACAAGATTGGTTAAAGCATGTGACTGTCCACAAGGTATTTTTTAACCTTCTCTTATAATTCTCCCAATAATACCCATTTTATAGATGAGTGACGTGAGCCTCAGAGAAATTAAATAGCTCATCCTCAGGTAGACAGACTGCTCTCAAGCAGTCAGAGCCACCGAGCTGGAGGTCACACCCAGGTCTCCTGATTATGCAGTGTACCTTCTGGCTCTCCCCTGAATTCCCTATTTCTCCCCTGCCTTCCTTCTGACTTCTTTCCTGTTCCCTAAGTGGCACCTTGAGACCAAGCTCAGGCCTCACCTCTCCTTTGTTCCTCTTTCCTGACATGTCCCTCCCCAGGCTGGCCCCACCTCCCTCCCCTGGCCAGTCCCACTTCCCCACGCCCCCAGGCTCCCTTCTGCCTTGAGTTCCAGCGCTCACTCAGCTGAGGGTGGACAGCAGGCCGGACTCCCTTGCCTTCTGCTCTGTGTTTTCAGCACCTGGTGTTTTGCATCAAGCACCTCATTTCGTATCTGATCCCAGACCTCCCCAAAGACCTGAGGGATCGCATGAGAAGAGAAAAGTACTTGATTCAGGAGATGATGTATGAAGCGGAACTGGAGCGTCTCCAGAAGGAACGCAAGGAGAGGAAGAAGAACGGGAAGGCCCACCACAACGAGTGGCCGTGACCAGGTAGGCTGGAGGCGCACTCGGCCTGACCCTCCAAGGCAGGGGGGCCGCGCCCGAAACAGAGCTCGCCGTGGCTGCGGTGACATGGGTCAAAATTGACTCCTCGGAAGCTTCCAGAATCAGCCTGTTTCCTACTGAAAGCACTGCAGGTTCAGCCCGATCTCCCCTCCCTCGCGCCTCCTGTGACTTTTCTCTCCTCCTTGCCAGAACTTGGCCTGGCAGGCAAGGCTTAGGGAGGGGGCAGGTGTCCTCTCCCTCTGCACCAGCCATGCTCGTCTCTTTAACATCCCCAGGGAAGACTTCTTTTCTGGTTGCAGGCACCCTCTCCTCTGCCATGTGTCACCGTGTCCTCCCAGGCTGACCCATGTCACATCGCACCCTCCAAGGGTTCCCCAGACCCATCCGCCCCCCAGGCATCCTCCTTCTAATGTCTCTGGGCGTCGCCAGCAGTACCCCATGTACTGAAATAGGCTGATTGGTACCGGCAATTTACAGTGTTTAGATAGTGATGGGGCTCACCAGCCCCATCATGGGCCTCTAAGGGAAAGCTCAGTGGACTGTAATTGTATTCTCCAACTAGCCAACGTAGTGTTAAGCGCATAATCTCATTAAACGCACATTCAGCTAATAGAGGTTTGATGGATTAAGGCTGAATACATTGTAAGAAAGCTCTGTGATGTTCCCATAAAACTCACCTGAAAGTTCTTCTGAAACCTTCTCCCTAGCAAGTCAGTTACCGGCTGTGTGGCCTCAGACAAGTCACTTGGCTTCTCTGAGCCTCAGTTTCCTCAGTGATGAAATGTTAAAGTGAGCTTTCCGTTCTGATCCCTTGTAGGTCTAATTTTATTACCGAATTCCATTTGCCTTCCTGGCCCTTTAATTCTCTCTTCAATACTTGAATGAGGACTAACCGTGAAAACATTTTTCAAAATTGGTCTCCAGAGAAAAATGAGATATACGGGGAAAAAGCATGGCTTTCACTTTTCCTATAGATTAAGATGTAGCAGATATCTGCAGAGATGTTTGTTGTTATGTTAATAGAGTTGTATCAACCCAGATCTGTACTGAGTCTAGAAGGTTTTTATTGAGTTGGATATGAGGGTGGATCTGGAGGAAATAACCCAGACCCCAAGCCCACAGGGAGGAAAATGATCTAGGATGTCGAACACTGGCCCTGCTGTCAATTCCAAAGTAGGCCTTGGCTTCACTGAGGGCAAG
>CAUYQG010156323.1:0-24267 GCA_963574415.1 Tarsius wallacei
GTACACAGTCTTAAAATACTTTAAACAGTATTAAGGTAACATGGCGGAGCCTGCTTCCATACTGATGCTTTTTTTTTTTTTTTTTTTTTTTTAGTTGGAGTTTCACTATGTCACCCAGACTGGAGTGCCGTGGCCACTCCCGGCCACCGCAGCCTCGACCTGCTGGGCTCCGGTGATCCTTCCGTCTCAGCCTTCCGAGTAGCTGGAACTACAGGCGCGCGCTACCACGCCCGGCTAATTTTTTGATTTATTGTAGAGATGAGGTCTCACCAAGTTGCTCAGGCGGGTCTCAAAGCCGCAGACTCAGGCAATCCACTCACCTCGGCCTCCCAAGGCACGGGATTACAGGCTGAGCCACCGAGTCCGGATCATACTGATGTTTTTAAGTGCTTTCTTCTCTCTACTTCATTATACTAGGACAGCTTCCGGTGGGAGCCTGAGCACATCCCTGTTACCCAGCTCTGAATCACTTTTCTTAGGATTTCTTTCCTTCTCCATTTCTCCTTCTTGTTCTTGTTCTTCTTCTTCTTCTTCACCCTGTCTTACCTTCAACTTCCCTCTGAGACATTAAAAATTGTTCATAGCTAAAGCCAAAAATGATAGAAAAACTATTACAGAGCACCATATGCTGAGCACTGGGCTTGTTGCTTTTTGTCTGTTCATTTTTCATGCTGGCAGCACACCTATACATTTTATAGCAGTTCTCATCATACAAATGAGAAAATGGGATCTGCTTTGAGAGAGGTTCCCGGGACCTTCATCATTGGGAGACTCGTGACTGAACTAGTGAATGTATGAGTCCAAGTTTTATGCTGAAATGGTTGGTACCTTTTTTTTTTGAGTTAGGGTCTCACTCTGTCACCCAGGATGGAGTGCAGTGTCACACTCGCAGTCACTGTAGCCTCGGCCTGCTGGGCTCAGGCAATCCTTCTACCTCTGTCTTTAAAGCAGGTGGGACTAACAGACATGCACCACCATGCCCAGCTAATTTTTTGGTTGTTTTTTTTGTAGAGATGAGGTCTCCCTATGTTGCCTAGGCTGGACTTGAACTCCTGGGCTCAAGCAATCTGCCTGCCTCAGCCTCCCAAAGTGCTGGGATTACAGATGTGAGCCACTGCACCTGGCTGGCTAATGCTTTTATAATCATGTTCTTCCAGGGAAAATCAACTCTTTCTCAGGGCCTGAAGTTGGGAAGCAAAGGGCTTAGATGAGGTGAGCTCACTGCACTATACAATGGTTCATGTGCTGTGATTCTATGACATGTTTGCTCCTACTCCTGAGACACCATTACAGAAAATCCTTGACTCATTAGTTCACAGGCACAGCAGGCAGGTGTCTTGATATTGCCAGTATGTATGTGCCAACTCCTTATTTCTTTTTTTGGGGGGGGAGAGGGGCTCTAGGATGAATTTCTCAGGAAACTGGGTAGACCTGAGGAGATGGGAAAGGGATGGAGCTGTGCACACAGGACCTTCAGGAACTGGTGCTGAGGCACAGTGCTCACCTGAGCCAGGGGCTGAGCTAGAAATAATAGGAAGAAGAACCTGATCTGTGGCTTGCTCTTACCATTTCTTTTTCTCATATGACCTGTGACACAAATGAGAGACATGAGCAAAGGCAAGTAAAAATGGGGAGGGATCGATGCAACTGAATAAAAAAGGATTGATTTTTATTTTCACAAGCTGCAGTGAGAAAAGGAAAATGAAAAAATTAAAATAAATATTAAAAAAGAGAGGGAAAATGGTGTTAGCAGATGACACCAATGGGTTACCTATGAGAGAAGTAAGAAGGGAGGCCAGGCATGATGGCTCACACCTGTGGACCTAGCGATTTGGGAGGCTGATACAGGAGGGCTGTTTGAAGCCAGAAACAGTGAGACCAGGTTGAGCAACATAGTGAGACCCTGGCTCTACAAAGATAAAAGGAGCCATCCGTGGTGGTGAGCTTCTACTGTCCCAGCTACTCGGGAGGTTTAGGGGAAGGATCAGTTGAGCCCAGGAGTTCAAGGCTTCGGTGAGCTATGATCATGCCACTGCATTGCCACCTGGGCTGCAGAGTGAGACCCCACCTCTAAAATAAAAACAAGAAAGAAAGGAAAGGGAAAATGAGATCTATCTAGGCTATTGACCTATCTAGGTAGATCAATTGTAATGACTCCCATTAGCACTTGAATATTTCTGCAATTAATTATCCATCCGCACCTCTACATTTTTAATTTCCATTCACATAGGCAAAGACTGTTCAGCAGGAAGGACCATGTGTATTTATTTTAGAAATTACCAATGGGGAAGACATAAGGAACTTCCAAAACTGAGTGTCTTATCCTTTCTCCCAAACATAAAGATAACGCTAGGTGAAAAGTTCTGAGGTTTTAATTACATGTACTCTACTAAGTACTTTCCAGTTATTATTGCAAGCTTCATCATTATAATGAAAATATATGAGGGGGATCAAAAAATAAAAAAACCCCAGAATATATTTATTAAAAATTGTGTATTTATTCTTACATGTTTAAACTTCAGTTACCTTCAAAGTCCTCTCCATTTGATGCAATACACCCATCAAGATGCTTTTTCCACTGCTCATAAGAGTTTCTGAACCTATCTATTCTGATGCTGTTCAGTGCTTCCGCCATTTTTTTTTGTTTGTTTGTTTCACCTCTTCCACATCGGCAAAATGTTTCCCTTTGAGGACATTTTTCATCTGGGAAAACAAAAAAACAGTCGCTGAGGGTGAGATTGGGTGAACAGGGAGAGTGGGGCATGGGGATCATGCCACTTTTGGTCAAAAACTCCTGAACACTCAGCATGGAGTGGGCAGGTGTGTTGTCATGGTGGAAGAGCCAGTCACCAGTTTGCCACAACTTGGGGTATTTCTTTCACAAACCCTGACACAACCTTCTCAAAACTTGCAGATGAAAACTTTGGTTGACCTTTTGATCCAGAGAAACAAATTCTTTTAGTGTACTATAAGGGGCTCGCCCTCCAAAAGATAATTCTGTTCTTACCGCCCCCTGCCACCACCCTCCAAAATGTGTATTTGCTTCAAATTTCCCTTCTGACCCTCTAACAGCCATTCTGTGGTCTTGCCTCTTAAGTGGTGTGAATATCAGGGTTAATTAAGACTTACATTCCCTCTAGGACTCTGAAGATGACACACTTAAAAAGTATTATGATTTTATTTGCTTTGAACTCTTTCTGTATTCTTTCTCATCACTCTGTCACACATATATATGTATATATATATATATATATATATATAATATGTCATTTATAGATATAAATTGTTTCACCCTAGCTTCAGAGAATAACATTTTAGTTTTTACTTTTTTTTTTTTAATTGCTGTCTCACTCTGTCTCCCAGGCTGGAGGCCAATGGTACAATCACGTCACACTGCAACCTCAACATCTTGGACTCATGCGCTCCTTCTGCCTTGGTTTCCTGAGTAGCTGGTACTATTGGCATGCACCACCATGCCTGGCTAATTTTTTTTTTTTAGAGACGAGGTCTCACTATGTTGCCCAGGCTGGTCTCGAGCTCAAGCAGTCCTCCTGCCTTGGCCTTTCAAAGTGCTAGGATTATAGGCATGAGCCATCATGCATAACTCAAATGCATTTAAAATCGAGGAGTTCAGCCACGCATAGCAGTTCATGCCTGTAATCCCAGCAATTTGGGAGACTGAGGCAGGAGGATTGCTTTAGGCCAGCCGAAAGCCATACAGTGAGATCCTGTTTTGAATGTTCCTCTTTATGGAACTATTTCAACCAATAAAGAATTGGAATGTAAGCATTTTGTAACTCTCAATAAATTAGTAGACTCAGACAATCATCACAAAATAAGGAAGACAATCAGACAGTAGAGCATGTGTTTCCTTATCAAAATATGTAAGGATACTTGCCCCCCCAAAAAAAGTTAAGCCTAAATCTAATCAAGCTTCTAGGTCAGAGGTGGGTTTTTGGTAGAGAGAGGATTGATGGTTTAGCTTTTGCATGGCATAGTGCTGCTGTGACAAGAACTCAGCTCTGCTCTTGTGGCACCAAAGCAGCCATGGACAGTGCTTAAATAAGTGGCAGTATTCCCATCAACTTTTACTTACACAAACAGGCAGAATTTGGCCCCTACGCTTTATTTTCCCAAACTGCATCCCAGTTTGGGATTACAGGCATGAGCCACTGCACTGGGCTTGTCTCTGTTTTCTGCTCTGTAAGTACCTCTACTTGTCAAAGAATAGGCAGAAATGGAAAAGATGGGATAGGGAGAGTGGACTCCTTGGGGGAGAAGTGTTGCCAGAAACAAAAAACAAGCAAAGGAAGGAGGAGAAAGGGAAGCAGGAGAAGAGATCTGTAGCCGGTTTGGTTTCACAATATAGACAAGATTAAGGAGGCTTCTCTTAAATTTTGTTTCTTACCACTCCTGTCTTTTCTATCAGGCCCATCAACAATATGAAGTCAGGAAACCTCTCGGGGACTGCAGAATTTCTTCTCCTGGGATTGTCAGGGGAGCCAGGGCTACAGTCTACCCTCTTTGGGCTATTCCTGTCCATGTACCTGGTCACAGTACTTGGAAACCTGCTTATCATCCTGGCCATCTTCTCTGACTTCCACCTCCACACCCCCATGTACCTCTTCCTCTCCAACCTGTCCTTGGTTGACATCTGTTTCATCTCTACCACTATCCCCAAGATGCTGCTGAACATATGGACACAGAGTAAATCCATCAGTTACACAGGCTGCCTCACCCAGGTCTGCTTTGTCCTGGTGTTTGCTGGATTGGAAAATGGAATTCTGGTCATGATGGCCTACGACCGATTTGTGGCCATCTGTCACCCACTGCGGTACAATGTTATCATGAACCCCAAACTCTGTGGGCTCTTTGTTCTTCTGTCCTTGTTCATTAGTGTTCTTGATGCTCTGCTACACACTTTGATGGCACTACGGCTGACCTTCTGCACACACCTGAAAATCCCTCACTTTTTCTGTGAACTAGCTCATATCCTCAAGCTCGCCTGTTCTGATACCCTCATCAATAACATCCTGGTGTATTTAGTGACCAGTCTGTTAGGTGTGGTTCCTCTCACCGGGATAATTTTCTCTTACACTCGAATTATCTCCTCTGTCTTGAAAATCCCATCAGCTGGTGGAAAGTATAAAGCTTTCTCCATCTGTGGGTCACACTTAGTCATTGTTTCCTTGTTCTATGGGACAGGTTTTGGGGTATACCTTAGTTCTGCAGCAACTCACTCCTCCTGGAAGAGTGCAATAGCATCAGTGATATATACCGTGGTCACTCCAATGTTGAACCCTTTTATCTACAGCCTGAGGAACAAGGACATGTTGGGGGCTTTGAGAAAACTCATCTCTAAATCATCTTTCTGTTGCATTGGGCTTACACTGCTGGAGTATGCCAGAAAGAAATAAGTAATGAGAGATCCAGAAAGCCTGTCTAATGTCTTTGAATACCCGAGACCAGAGATCAAATGGCTCAGGGTGATAATTTTGGAACCAGACTACCTGGATTAGAATTATTTTTGCTTTTCTTAATTGATGAATAATAGGTATACATAATTTCAGAGTACATGTGATAATTTAATACATTCATATAAGGTGTAAAGACAAATTGCTATACTTTGGATATTTATCACCTTAAATATTTGTCTTTTCTTTATGCTAGAACCATTCCAGTTCTTCTCTTCTAGCTATTTTGAAACATACAACAGATTACTATAAACTAGAGTCACTTTGCTGTTCTACTTAACACTAGATCTTTTATTTTCTGTCAAACCATATATTTATAGCCATTAATCAATTTCTCTTCATCAACTCCCTCCCTCAGATTTGAAATCTAACTCTGCTATGCCATAGCTCTGTGGCTTTTAACAATTAATTTCAACTCTCTAAGCTCAGTTTTCTCATCTCTAAAGTTGACACAATTAGATAAGTTCATATACTTGGGTAGATTTGAACTATTCAACAATATCAGGGAGGATGCTTTCAGCAGTAATAAGGCAAAAGTCTCAACTCAAATAAAGCCAAATGATGACAACAATTATCTTTCTTTTTTATTCTATTTTATTTTTTAGTCAGGATCTCGCTCTGTCACCCAGATTGGAGTGCAGTGGCATGATCACGACTCACTACAGTCTTGACCTACTGGACGCAAGCAATCCTCCCACCTCAGCCTCACAAAGTGCTGGGATTACAGACACACACCACCATGCCCAGTTAATTTTCTGATTTATTGTAGAGACAAGGTCTTGCTATGTTATTCAGGCTGATCTCAAACTCCTGTACTCAAGTGATCCTCCTGCCTTGGCTTCCCAAAGTGCTGGGATTATAGGCATGAGCCACCACATCTGGCTGCATCAACTTTCTTAATAAAGAGTTTAGAGATAGGGTAAGTTCAGGCACAGAATCGCAGGGCATTTTACTCCTCCATTCCCTGACTTCTTCCTAGGGCCCCTTCCCATCACACATACAACTGATGATTGTTGATGGCTGCAGCCATGCAGCGATATTTCAGCTGGAGGCCATTAGTGAATTAACACAGAGACAGGAAACCAAACACTGTGTCCTCACTATAAGTGGGAGCTGAACACTGGGTATACACGGACATAAAGTTGGGAACAAGAGACTCTAGGGACTCCTAAATGGGGGAGAGAGAGGGGGACGGGGTTGAAAAACTACCTGTTGGGTACCATGTTCACATTTTGGGTGGTAGGCTCAAAAGAAACCCAAACCTCACTATTATGCAATATACCCATGTAACACATTGGCACATGTACCACCTGAATCTAAAATATAAAAAATAGAAGAGTAACTGCCTCCCCTTGCCTTTGTAATGTGGAGATAATTTTCCAATGTGTCATCCAGAAAGCAATGTTTCCTCATCAGCCTAAAATGAACATGGTACTTAGTTTCCTATTGTTGTTGCACATTACCATACACTTAGTGGTTTCAAACAACTCTGGCCAGGCATGGTAGCTCATGCCTGTAATCCCAGCACTTTGGGAGGCTGAGACGGGAGGATTTCTTAAGTCCAGGAATTTGTGACCAGCCTGGACGACAGAGTGAGACCTCATCTGTACAAAACATTAAAAAAAATTTAGCTGGGCTGGGCTTGGTAGCTCCCAGCACTTTGGGAGGCCAAGGAGAGTGGATTGCCTGAACCTGTGGGTTCGAGACCAGCCTGGGCAACTTGGTGAGACCTTGTCTCTACAATAAATAAAAAATTAGCTGGGTGTGATAGCACGCTTCTGTAGTTCCAGCTACTTGGAAGGGTGAGGCGGAAGAATTGCCAGAGCCCAGAAGATCAACGCTGGGGTGGCCATGAGCATGCCACTGCACTCCTGCCTGGACGATGGAGTGAGACTTCAACCTCAAATAGTAAATAAGTAAATAAATAAATAAAATTAAAGTAGGTGAAAGCAGAATAAATGAAGGAAACAAACAGAGGGTAGACGGAGTAAAGGTATTGGCTCACATTTACTGAGTAATTAACAAGTGGCAGGCATAATGCTACCTTTTGTAATTATGATGGCGCTTGCCTTTCCAAATCAGAAGCTTAGTCTAAGCCTCCAATGGTAATCAACAACTTTCTGCTGGTCATCGGTTTTGGAAGGAGTGTGTGGTAGGATGAATAATGACTCCAGATGTATCCATGTTCTATCCCCAGAACCTGTGACTATCATGTTTTATGGCAAAAGGAGGTTTTGCAGATATGACTAATAGAGGTCTTGGGGTGGTGGATAATGGATTATCTGCATCTTATATAAAATCATGATGTCCTTATATGAGGGAGGAAGGAGAAGATTGTATGGCAGAAGGGGAGTAAAGTAACAAGAGAAGCAGAGATTGAGCCAGGTGTGGTGGCACAAGCCTGTCATTCAACTTACTTGGGAGGTTGAGGCAGGAGGATTGCTTGAGCCCAGGAGTTGGAGGCTGCAGTAAGCTATGATCTTGTAACTGTACTCCAGTCTGGGTGACAGAGCCAGACCTCAACCCTTAAGAAATAAAATAAAATGAAGCACAGATTGGAGCGATACACTTTGGAGAAAGAAGAAGGAACCACAAGTCAAAGAATACAGGTGGCCACTAGAAGCTGAAAAAAATCAAGTAAACTGATTCTCTTCTCAGAACTTTCCAAAAAATCAGCTGTGTCAATACTTTGACACTGGCCCAGTGAAGCAGATTTTAGACTTCTGACCTCTAGGACTGTAAGGGAATACAAATGAGTGTGTGCGTGTGTGTGTGTGTGTGTGTGTGTGTGTGTGTATGTGTATGTGTGTGTGTGTGTGTGTGCGCGCGCGCGCACGCGCGCACTTTCTTTTTCTGAATGAAGTCTCATTCTGTCACCTAGGCTGGAGTGCAGTGGCCTCATCACAGCTCACTGCAGCCCCTACCTCCTGGGCTCAGGCAATCCTCCCACCTTAGCCTCCCAAATAGCTGATACTACAGTTGTGCGCCATCATATCCAGCTGATTTTTTTTTTTTGAGTTGGAGTCTCATTCCATCGCTTAGACTGGAGTGCAGTGGCAAGCTCACAGCCACCACAGCGTCGACCTTCTGGGCTCTAGTGATCCTTCTGCCTCAGCCTTCCAAGTAGCCTCAATCTTCCAAGTAGCCGAAACTACAGGCGTGCACTACCACACCTGGCTAATTTTCTGATTTATTGTAGAGATGAGGTCTTACCAAGTTGCCCAGGCTGTTCTTGAACCCGTGGGCTCAGGCAATCCCCTCACCTCAGCCTCCCAAAGTGCTGGGATGACAGGCTTGAGCCACCACACCTGGCCTAATTTTATTTATTTTTGTATGAGACAGAGTCTTGCTCTGTTACCCAGGCTGAAGTTCAATGGTGCTATTTTGACTCACTGCCATCCCCACCCTCTGGGCTCAAGTGATCCAGATCCTCCCTCCTCAACCTCCTGAGTTGCTGCTTTTACCTACTTAAGCCATTAGCATGAGCTTATTCCTCAATATCCATAAGGGATTGGTTTCGGGAGCCCTCCTCCCCCACAAATACCAAAATTCAAGGATGTTCAATTCCCTGATATAAAATGGTATAGTATTTGCATATAACCTATGCACATCCTCCCATATACTTTTTAATTTTTTTGCAGTCATAGTCACACTCTCTTGCCCAGGCTGAAGAAACTCAGATCACTCTATGAAAAAGATACCTGCACATGCATGTTTATTGCAGCATTATGAACAATAGCAAAAACATGGAACCAACCATGCTGCCCATTGAAAGTAGACTGGATAAGGAAAACGTATTCTTTTCAATCAGTCTCCCTTCCTTCTCAAAATTGTAGCTGCCTCTGGTGATGCATCTCCCTCTGGTCTAGAAAACTTATATTTTCTTATGTTTTCACCCTCTCTTCCATCAGATTCATGAACAATGTGGAATCCAGAAATCAAACGACTGTTTCAGGATTCCTCTTGATGGAGGTGCCAGTGGACCCAGAACTGCAGCCCATCCTCTTCAGCCTGTTCCTGTCCGTGTACCTGGTCACCGTCTTGGGAAACCTGCTCATTGGTCTGGCCATCAGCTCTGACTCCCACCTCCACACCCCCATGTACTTCTTCCTCTCCAACCTGTCCTTTTCTGACATCTGTTCAAGCACCACCACAATTCCCAAGATGCTGGTGAATATTCAGGCTCAGAGTCAGAGCATCACTTACACAGGCTGCCTTATTCAGGTGTGCTTTGTCCTGGTTTTTGCAAGCTTGCAGAGTTTTCTTCTTGCAGTAATGGTTTGTAATCGCTATGTGGCCATTTGCTACCCACTAAAATACATGGTCATCATGAACCCCTGCCTCTGTGGTCTATTGATTTTACTTTCCCTGTTTTTTTGCATTGTGGATGCCCTGGTCCACAGTCTGATGGTACTGTGGCTGTCCTTCTGCACAAACCTGGAAATCACTCTCTTCTTCTGTGAAGTTGTTCAGGTCATCAAGCTCGCCTGTTCTGATACCTTCATCAACAACTTTCTGATATATTTTGCTACTTGCATACTTGGCGCCATTTCTGTCTCTGGAATCATTTTTTCTTATGCCCAAATAGCCTCCTCTGTTTTGAAAACGCCATAAGTTAGGGGAAAGTATAAAGCTTTTTCCACCTATGGGTCTCACCTCTCGGTTGTTTCCTTGTTCTATGGGACAGGTTTGGGGGTGTACATTAGTTCTGCCACTTCTAACTCTTCAAAGAGGACTGTGGTAGCTTCAGGGATGTACACCATGGTCACTCCTATGATGAATCCCTGCATCTACAGCCTGAGGAACAGGAACATGAAGGGAGCTTTGAGAAAATTCACTGGTAGGTAGGATGTGTCATCTGATTTGGACTGGGTTACTTGAATGAGTCAAAATGAAAGAAACACTGTGTGAGCCACAATGTCTTAATTTTTTTTTTGAGACAGGTCTCATTCTGCTGCCCAGGCTGGAGTACAGTGGCATGACCCCAACTCACCACAGCCTTGACTTCCTGGGCTCCCATCTCAGCCTCCCAAGTATCTGGGACTACAGGCACACATTACCATGCCTGGTTAATTTCTGTATTTTTTGTAGACTCAAAGTATCATAAGGCTGCCTAGGCCTGTCTTGAACTTGTGGGCTCAAGTGATTCTCTTGCCTTGGCCCCCGAAAGTGCAAAGTGCTAGGATTATAGGCATTGGCCACCGTCCTGGCCATAATGCCTTACTCTTTTTTTTTTTTATTACCAGGTTCTTGTAAAATAACTAGATAACATAATGGCAAAGAGAGTTTTCACATGGGGTTGAAACCTAACATGCCTTTTTATAACTCTGCGATGTTTTTAAAAAATGAGTTATAGAGCTGGGCATGGTGTCTCATGCCTGTAATCCCAGCACTTTGAGAGGCTGAGGCAGGAAGATCAATTGAGCACAAAAGTTTGAGACTGCAGTAAGCTAGAATCATGTCACTGCACTCCAGCCTGGGTAACAAAGTGGGAACCTTCCGCTTAAAAAAATCCTTTTTTTCTCTAAGTTGTTTCTTTGGTGAGGGTCCATAGAAAGTGAACATGGGGCAGGGTTCTTGTTATTCTACCTTTGTGGAAAATGTAATTGGTAGAAGCGAACTGGGAGAAGTTTGAAAGGTCAGGGAAAGGATCCCTGCAGAGCTGTGTTCATAGTAGAGACTGGATTCTGCCTGATCCCACGCATAGGGCCATGTGAATTGCACCCCAGAATTTACCTTACTGTGAGATGTAGAGGTGGCCATTTATACTTCAATTCAGTAATTCCTGAGAGTGGTTGTTGGTAAACTGTATCTGGGAAGGTAACGTTAGCATCCACAAGACTTGGCTTCATCATTTATAAAATTTCTATAATTAGATTACCTTCGTGGTTTGAAATGCATGGGAGATATTTGAATGGATTGGTGAGGAAGATTTGTTTCTAACAAGAGAAGGAAACTCTGGCTATAATTTACACAAAGAAGAAAGAGGCTTATCTCACATTATAAGGGCTTCATAGGTGGGGAATGCACAATGTGCAGATTCATTTAATTTCCTGTGTGGTGGCTCCATGCCTATGTTGATTTCCTTCTTGCATCCAGATGTTTGCACAGATGTGGGCACCATACTCAGACATTATGCTCAGAAGCGGAAACTGACCTTTTCTATAGGCCTGCTGTTAATAGTCATTTATAATAGACATTGCTATGACATTATCTGTAAGACATTCTCTTTATTCTCATTTCTGAGAATAGAACCATATGCCCACACTTTTACTTACTTATTTGTTTGTTTGTTTATTGTAGAGACAGGGTCTCGCTCCATTGCTTAGGCTGGAGTGCAGCGGTGCCATCATAGCTCACTGCAGCTCGGACTCCTGGGCTCAAGCAATCCTCCTGCCTCAGCCTCCCAAGTAGCTGGGACTACAGGCACAAGCCACTATACCAAATTTTCTTAAAAATTGTTTTTGGAATTGAAGTCTCTATGTTGTCCAGGCTGGTCTTGAACTACTGGCCTCAAATGATCTTCCTGCTGGGATAACAGGTGTGAGCCACCACACCCAACCCATGTGCCCACTCTTAACCTAATTTCTGGTGTAAGCAAAAAGTATTCCTAAGAGCATCTTAAAATAACCATCTAGAGTGTAATTCCTAACGGGAAGTCCACTCCTATAAGTACTACAAACAGTGTAATGCTTGGTATCCAGAGTAAGTACTCAATAAAATATTGGTAGTATCATTATGTTCAATATCTTGCTTATAATCATAGTCTTGTAATCCTATTGATCTTCCATATTTTTACCACTTGTTTCAGCAATTAAAGTTGTTTCTTTCATTATTATATTTGTCAGCTGCTCTTTCTGGTCTGAGTGATATTATAAATAATTATTAAGTAAGCAGGACAAACGCTGGTAATTTTCTTCTGGCCTCTTATTTGCTTTGAAATTTTTTCACTGATTTATTTGTAAGACGGTATCTAAGTTTTCATTTTCTCTTTAGTCATCTCATCTTGCTGTGTTTCTTATTAATCTCTTGGAGTTCACGCAGAGAAACATGATTAAAGAAAAATAATAGTATCATTGCAGTCTTAGAGGATGTACTGCAGTCTTAGGGCTCTCATGCAAAACTTTTAAAATGTATCTTCATAAGGACTATTATTCTATGGAGAACTACTTTGATTCGAGAAGTCGATGTTGAGTGGAAGAAAAGCAGGAGAAAAGGGAAATTGCAAGATTTGGGATGTAATATTTACCAGAAGCAAAAAATCACTCAGAATCATCTGTGAGTGTAGGGTAAAAATAGTGGAGGCGTCAAAAGGTAACCAAAGTGATGCCGGTGGTGTGGGGTGTAGTTGCTCTGTGAGTTCTTGACTTTGTTGCAGAAAAGATTTTCAGAGCATAGTTTAAGACAAGATCTATTAGGTAGGAAAGACACATTCAAGAGAGAACATTGGTGACTTAAGAAAAAGCACCCTATCTTGCTGGCAACTGAATGCTTTGTATATTTTTCTTAGTGGTGATTAAGCAATCTATTCTTTAAGCTAAGATCCATGTGCTACATGGGACACCTGGTGGGTTACAATCTATTGAGCACAAATTCTTTTCTTTATCGTCTACTTCTAACCTTACTTGTTTGCATTATGTGAAAATTTTAAGATAATGGTAAAGGTTATTGTTTTACAGCTGACTAAACTTCTTAAAGAACAGTATCCTTTTACTGCTTTGTCTATGGCTTCTGTAACTAAGTGTACCAGCCACCTCACATTCCAGGGATGGGCTTGGAATTGTTTCATAGAGTTATTTTCCAATCAGATGGCACCCCAGATGCCTGACCATCTGGATTTCTATTTATCTTAGCTAATTATCTAAGCTGTCTGCCAGAAACTCATTGATCTATGTCTAAGCTATGCTGCTACCCTGCCTCAAAAGGAGAGAGTAGAAAGTCTTCTGTTGGTGGCTGTCATTGGAGGTTGAGGGGGTGGTTTTATTTTCACCAAAATATCTAGAAAATAACTCCTTGCTTGGCACTCATGGTGTTTTCTAGTGCTGAGAATAGCTGCAAGAAGAATCACCTGAGACCTTCACTTGTAGGAAAGGTTCTTAACCTCACTCAAGAACCACTGATGTTGAATCTCTGGGAGACATATGAGGTACAAGAATTTCTAATAAGCACTTTGAGAGATTATGATCATCTCTAAAGTCTGATATTTATGACTTTGGTATTAGAAGAACATAGGAGAATAAATTTAGGGCTAGGAATAGGAAAGATCTTTCTTCAATTTTACTTGCTATAGTATCATATACAAAGTAGCACATAAAAATCTATCAATAGTCTAGAGAGAATAGTAACATAATAAAATCCCATATACCTATTCAGTGGCTAGCACTAGGGTAATGCCATCACCAGAGAGCCCACCTGAAAGATTTCCTACTCACACCACCCTGTTCTCCCCTAGCAGCAAATGCATGATCCTGAATTCTTATAATTTTCTTTGATGTTTACTTAATATGATGTTCTTCTCACCTATGAAATTGTATTTAATCATATTTGCACTACAAAAATGGCAATGGAATTTCTTTTCTTTTTTAGAGACAGGATTTCTGTTATTAAGGGTGGGGTGCAGTGGTGTGATCATAGCTCGCTGCAGTCTGAACCTTCTGGACTCATGATTCAACCTCCTGCCTCAGCCTCCTTAGTAGCTAGAACTACAGGTACATGCCACTACACCTGGCTAATTATTATTTCTTTTTGGTACAGACTGGTCTTGAACTACTGGATTCAAGCAGTCCTCCTATCTCACCCTCCCAGTGTGCTGGGATTACAGACTACCACACCTGGCCAAAAATGGCAATAGGATTAAACATATTTGTCTAAGGACACCATATGTGTTCCTGTTCAATTTCTAAATTTACCTCTTTTCAAGCTGGTTAAAAGTTTAATCTTAATGTATAATTTTTATGTCCTGTTTTTTTCCTTGTTGCATTTTTGAGATTCCATCAGATTGTTGGATATGGCAGTAAATAATTTATTTTCAACACTCTTATTTTTACATTCTGTATGGTGACTTTCAAAGCAGATAGCCTTACTAATATTGATGGAAATTTTGTATGTTTCTAGCTTGCTTTCTGCTATTATAAGTAAATCTGTTTGACTATTCTTATATGTGTCTCCTCTGGAAATGAGGAGTTTTATACTTGAGTGGAATCATTGGGTATGAAGGAATAACCAGTCTTCTTTGAGTGGTTTCAAAGTGTTTTATCTATATGTTTGAACCATTACAGACACATTAAAAGTTCCTGGTGACCCATACCACCACCAACACATGTTTATTTATACTGACAGTCTAGTGGTATAAAGATTATTTCACTAATGGTCATATCTCTTATTATTACATGATTAAGAATCTTTTTCACATATTTACTTTTCTATCTGTTAAATATCTGTGGTATTTCTACTGAACTGTTTATCTTTCCCTTATTAATTATTGGGAATTCTTTATATAATCAGGATACTAGTCTTTGTCAGTTGTATGAATTACAAGTTTCTTCTTTAAATTCACACTTGTTTTTGGATATTCCTTATGAGGTTTTAGATGAACAATCTATTAAAATTGTAATAGTCAATATATACTGATAACAAAAGATGACTACAAGTCACATTTGACTTCTGCAATTACAAGAAGTGCTCAAAGTGGTTACCATCAGCATACAGACACTTCTGCTTATGGCGAACTAAAAGTAATACATAGATAACATCACTTAAAATGTGTATACATCTTTTGGCACCCGCAGTATATACTGCAGTGAGCCATGATTGTGCCATTGAACTTTAGCCTGGATCACAGAGTGAGACCCCAATTCAAAAGAATAATAGTTATAATAATAATAGTAATAATAATATAGTGCATAAAATCTAACTACAGTTTTGAAAGAATAGTCGCATAATAAAAAAAAATGCATGTACCTATCCAGGGGCTAATAGCAAAGCAATTACATCACCACAGTACCTGCTTGCTCCTTTTTAAATTGAATTATCTGGGTTTTTTGGCTATTGAGTTATGTACATTCCTTTAACATATTTTCTTTTCTTTCTTTCTTTCTTTTTTTTTTTTGAGTAAGAGTCTCACTCTGTTACCCAGGCTGGAGTGCAGTGGCATGCTCACGGCCACCGCAGCCTTGACATGCTGGGCTTAGGTGATCCTTCCACCTCAGCCTTCCAAGTAACTGGAACTACAGACATGTGCCACTACCCCCAGCAAACGTTTTGATTTATTGTAGAGATGAGGTCTCGCCATGTTGCTCAGGCCAGTCTCAAACCCCTGAGCTCAGGCAGTCTCTTTTATATATTTTCATACTAAGTGCTTACCTAACTGTGAACCTATATGTTTTGTACTTTTACATCAATACTTGAGCAGATATTATTATGCCTTTAGAGGCATAAATACTCTGGCTGTGGCTGCCTCAGTGTGCCTGCTCACCCAAGAGGATCTGTTCTTACAAGAACGAGTTTTTTTTTTTTTTTGAGTTGGAGTCTCACTCAGTCGCCCAGACTGAAGTGCAGTGGCCGCTTCCGGCCTCCGCAGCCTCGACCTGCTGGGCTCCGGTGATCCTTCCGCCTCAGCCTTCCAAGTAGCTGGAACTACAGGCGCGCGCTACTACGCCCAGCTAATTTTTATTTTATTTTATTTTATTGTAGAGATGAGGTCTCGCTTGCCCAGGCGGGTCTCGAACCCGCGGGCTCAGGCAATCCACTCACCTCAGCCTCCCAAAGGCGCAGGATTACAGGCTGAGCCACCGAGCCCGGCTACAAGAATGAGTTTTAAAAAAGCTGCTTTACTCCCTCCTCCCTGAGGAGGGTTGATTTCACCTCCCATATCTACTAATGTCCCACTCTGACTCTAAATGTCTTGGACATTAACCATGTTGAATAGAAATCTTCCCTTGCACAATGTTGATGAATGTCCTAGAATCCTCTGAAAGTTTCTTTAATTTCTGGGCAGGGGAAAGGGGTCTATGGTTAACTTCTACTTACCCTTCAATTTCTGATTCTTGATAGCCTTTTGTAGGGGTGGCATTTGAGCTTGGCCCTGATATCTGCCTATGAGGATTTTAACTGAGGAGGCAAACCTGCAGGTGATGTCCCCAGTCTAATCTTGTTTCTTTTGTAGCCTATGAATTTTTTTTAAGTTTTAAAAGTTTATTAGAGAGGATAAGGAAAAAGGAAGATTCATAGCAAAAAGACCTGCCATGGGCAAGTTTCTCAAAAAGAAAAACTGCCTATGAAATATTCTTAAAAGCATGATGGTATGGAATAGCAGACAGGTGTATCCATTGCAGGATTAATGAATTTTGACTTTTGCCACAATCATTTTCTTCTTGAAGTACCAAAACAGAACACAGAGTAATAACATTCCTTTTTTATTTGCCTTTATTCCACTGCTTCTACCCCTGGAAGCAATAACAGTCTTAAGTTTGTTGGATACTTAGGCATTACTTTAAACAGTTTTAAACGCATATATATGTATGTCTGTGTGTTTGCATGCATGTGTGTGCGCACATGTATAAGTGTCACAATACAAAGAGTTCAAAAATAAATAAAAAGTTGTGATGTTGTAAGACGTTTATATACAGCAAGGGATTGAAATTTAATGAACCACAATGAAACATACCAAGAGAGATAAGTCATCAAACATATTATCTTTAAAATAAATTGTAAAAAGCCTCCAACAACAACCACTGGGGAGAGGAGAACCTATTCAGTAAATGATGCTGGGAAAACTGGCTGAACACAAGCAGAAGATTGAAACAGGACCCCTACCTATCACCATACACAAAAATTAACTCTAAATAGATCAAAGACCTAAACATAAAACCTTGAACTATAAGAATCTTAGAAAATGCAGGAGACACCCTTATGGAAATGGGAACTGGCAACCAATTCCTATTCAGAACTCTAAAGGCCAATACCTTAAGAAATGAGACAAGTGGGACCTCATCAAACTAATGAGCTTTTGCAAAGCCAAAGAAACCATCAAGAGAGCAAGGAGACAGTCTACAGAATGGGAAAAAATGTTTGCCAATTGTATATCTGACAAAGGCCTAACATCTAGGATCTACAAGGAACTCAAATGCACCAAAAGGAAAAAAACAAACAGCCCCTTTAAAAAGTGGGCAAAAGACATGAATAGACACTTCTCAGAAGATATATGGGCAGCCAACAGACACATGAAAAAGTGCTCAGTCTCACTCATCATCAGAGAAATACAAAACAAAACCACATTGAGATACCACCTAACCCCAGTAAGAATGGCCATCATTAATAAAACAAACAACAACAGATGCTGGCGAGGATGTGGAGAAAAAGGAACACTTCTACACTGCTGGTGGGAATGCAAACTACTGCAACCTCTTTGGAAGATAGTGTGGTGATTTCTGAAAGAACTAGAAATTGACCTTCCATATGACCCAGCAATTCTGCTATTGGAAATATACCCAGAGGAACTCAAATCATTCTACAAAAAAGATGCCTGCACACATATGTTTGTTGCAGCCCTATTCACAATAGCAAAAACATGGAGCCAATCATGTTGCCCATCAAAGCTGGACTGGATAAAGAAAATGTGGTACATATGCACAATGGAATATTATGCAGCCATAAAGAAGGACAAATATATGGACTTCGCAGCAACGTGGATGGATTTGGAGTCGATCATACTCAGTGATCTATCACAGAAACAAAGAACAGAGTACCATATGTTCTCACTCATAAGTGGACCTTGAACAATTGTAATACTATAAGAAAGCATTTGGCAGTAATGGGAAACTCTCCGGGGAGGAGGGGTGGGATTGGCAGTTGAGGGAATCTGCTAGGGGAGGGAGGGGCATACCTCATCAACAAGGGCACCTGCATAATCTGTGTTTGTATACCTAACCCTGAATTGGACTCAACATCTTTATAATTTAAAAAAAGTGCCAAATAAAGTAAATTGTAAAATGAAACGTGCAATCTACAAAACTTTAAAATGCAGAATAATGGCATTGATAGAATGTATTGATAGAATCATACTGAATATATTGAAATGCAGAGAAATAATACCAAGTTCAGCACAGTGGTCCCCAAGTTCACAGTGGAGGAGAAAAGACACAGAGAATGTGGAAAAAATAAAGAGGATTGTGGCAGAATTTTATAGTCAGGGCACTGAGACCAGGAAGCAGTTTTATTCGTGCCAACACCAGCTCAGTGGATTCACATCCAAAGGCTGAGCCCTGAGTGCAGGGGGCCATTGCCTTTTATATATTTTTAGCTTCTTTGTCCCCCCAATAAGGTTTACACATTAGTAACATGCATTTTAATTGGGTGTTTCACAGCTCAAGTTTGCAGCAGAGTTATACGTGCACACTACAGATTGAGGGGCTACATTCCTTCCTAACATAAATCTTCCAAGAAAGTTCTTATCCTATGGTGCTAGAAGGGCTCTTTCATTATTCTGGGAAGGCTTTTATCTTATTGCACTAAGAGGGCCTCTACTCTACCCTGGGAAGGCCTTCATCTTATTAGGCTTGGGCGAAGGGCTCCCTGCCTTAGAATGAGTGGGTTCAAATATGCATTATTTTATTTATTTAAAAATGTGTGTGATATAGTTTAGATTGTTGTGCCCTCCAAATCTCATGTTGAAATGTGGTCTCCTGCATTGAAGGTGGGGCCTAGTGGGAGGTGATTTGATCATGAGAGTGGATCTCTCATGAATGTTGTTCTCACAGTAACAAGGGAGTTTTCACTCTATTTGTTCATGAGAGCTGGTTTTTTAAGAGCCTGGAAACCCCCTTCTTTCTTTTGCTTCCACTCTTACTATGTGTCCACCTGCTATTCCATTGTAAGCTTCCTGAGACCTCAACAGAAGCAGATACCAGCACTATGTCCAACTCTGAGCCAAATTTTCTTGTTCCCAAAACAAGTGTTTGGGCCGGGTGAGATGGCTCAAATCTTCAATCCTAGCACTTTGGAAGACCTGTCTTTATAATAAGTTAAAAAATTAGCCAGGTGTGGCGGTGCACACCTGGAGTCCCAGCTACTCAGGAGTCTGAAGTGGAAGGATCACCTGAGCTCAGCAGTTTTTTTTTGTTTTGTTTTGTTTTTGAGTTGGAGTTTCACTCAGATGCCCAGACTAGAGTGCAGTGGCATGCTCTCGGCCACCGCAGCCTCGACCTGCTGGGCTCCGGCGATCCTTCCGCCTCAGCCTTCCAGGTAGCTGGAACTACAGGCTCGTACTACCACGCCCGGCTAGTTTTTGATTTATTGTGGAGACGAGGTGTTGCCAAGTTGCCCAGGTGGGTCTCGAACCCGCGGGCTCAGGCAATCCACTCGCCTCAGCCTCCCAAAGTGCTGGGATTATAGGCTGAGCCACCGAGCCTGGCCTAGCCCAGCAGTTTGAGGCTGCAGTAGCCATGATCATGCCACTGCACATCAGCCTGGATGACAGAGTGACAGTGACTCAAAAAAGAAAAACAAAACAAAACAAAACAAAAGCTAGTGCTTGAGGCTGGGAATAATTCAAGGAGTGTCTGATTCAAGTAATTGTTTCTTGGTTACATGGTGTGTATTGGTTGCTTGTTTTCACAATGCTATGCTTGTCTCAGATTTTCTCACTGGTGAAACAGTGTTTTTCTAGGGTTATTCAGCTCTAAGAGCATCAGAATCCCAATGAGATGTTCACTCTCATAACATTTTTAGACACTGTTTCTAAATAGTTTGTTTATAAGACTACTGGACAATGTAGTCAGCCCTCCTGTGTTCTGCATCCACAAATTCAAGCAACCTTAAATCAAAAAATATTTTCTAAATAAAATAAAAAGGCTGGGTGCAGTGGCTCATGACTGTAATCCTAGTACTTTGGGAGACCAAGGCAAGAGGACTGCCTGAGCCCAGGAATTCAAGACCAGCCTGGGCAATATAGTGAGACCTTTTCTACAATAAATAAAAGAATTGCCAGGCATGGTGGTGGTGGTGTGTGCTTGTAGTCTCAGCTACTTGAGAAGCTGAGGTGGAAGGATGCCTGAGCCCAGCAGATTGAGTCTGTGGTGAGCTGTGATTATGCCACTGTACTCCAACCTGGACAAAAGGGTGAGATTCCAACTCAAAAAAATAACAAAAGAAAATAAGAATACAACAACAAAAATTAATAAAAATAAAAAAATACAGTATTTTTAGGTCAAGAAAAAGAGCAGATGGAGAGAAGAAGACAGGAGCAGGTGGGCAGTTCAATAGCAACACCACACTGCTGCTTACAGGCCAGGGCAGTTTTAGGGTCTGAGGGGAAAATTTTGTGGTTGGTGCTGTTGGGGGTAACTAAAGCTTGTGGTTAAGTAAATTGGGAGGAAGTCTTACAGTTAGGCTAGGTGCTCTACAGCAGGATGTTTTGTAGCTTTGGTCTAATTGGTAATTTTCCATCCCAGGGTAGCTAGCGAAATGGCAGAGATTATTTAAGATGGTGTCTCTAAGGCTAATAAGTAAAATAACTGTTTACACTGTAATAGGCATTATAAATAATCTAGAGGTGATTTAAAGTACACAGGAGGATATGCATAGGCCACATGCAAATACTATGCCATTTTTATAAGGGACTCAAACACCAGATTTTGGTATTCAGAGACCTGAAACCAATCCCCTATGGATACTGAGGAATGATTGTACATTGATGTGCTCACGACTTAGTCAATTGATTTATCCTTGTTTGAGAGGATCCACTGTCTGTATTTTCAAAGGTCTCACCTAAACCTAATAAGTAAAGGAGAGTGTCTAGTTGATCCTGGAACATATATTTGGAATACCCTCAGTACCGTAATCCTAACCCTAATCTCAGGACCCATACCTGATGCAGCCTGATCTGTGTTTTATTGTGATCAACCAGATAAAAAGATGGGAGGTCTGAATTTCCATCATTGATTTGAATATTTCTTTTTCTAACATCCCTTAATTAACACTGGAAGCACATAGGTCACAACCTAATGGGAATAGAATGAGTCAATCTTCTATTTCAATGAGGAAATAATTATTTTCATAAAAACTGAGGAGTGAATGGAGACACAGGACTCACTGGGCAACTTTGTAAAGAGTAATAAAAAGAGAAAATAAGTACATAAGAATTAACCTATTAATAGTAGCAATTAAGACTACTTTTATGCTTTGAATTTGAAATTGTATGGTGTCATTTTTCTATTGCTTCTCATTGAAAAACGCGATTGGCAGCTCAACAAAGTAGAGTGTCCATGTGTTTATTTATATTGCTGGGAATGAAATTGCAGGTAAGGAGTAAGAGATTTGTAAAATAAGGTCTAATATCTTACCAATTATCATGATAATTTTTAAAACAAATACTTTACTGGCTAAGCACCAGGCTCCTTGCTGGGCAATTTGTATTTATAAATGTTTTAAGTCTCAAAATAGAAAGGCTTAGGCCAGGTGCCCTGGCTCATGCCTATAAATTCCAGCATTTTAGGAGGCCGAGGCAGGCAGATTGCTTGAGTTTGAGACCAACCTGGGCAACATAAAAATACCTAGTCTCCACAAAAAATTTTTTAAAAATGGACCAGGCATAATGGTGCATGCCTATAGTCCCAGCTATTAGGGAAGCTGAGGTGGAAGGATTGCCTGAGTACAGGATGTCAAGACTGGTGAGTCTTGGTTGTGCCACTGCACTCCAGCCTGGACAATAGAGTGAGACCCTGACTCAAAAAAAAAAAAAAATACAAAGACTTTTCTGGTGACTACATACTCTTTTCTTAGTTATTAAACCCTCTTAAAAGGCTGACTTGCCAATCCTCTACTCCTCCAATAGCTACTAATATAAGAATATCCCTGTGGGGAAGTTTGGACATTTTGGGTGGTGGAGGGAGGCAATTTTGTCTTTGTCATTCTGGATTTCCGCTAGGAACACAGTAATAATTTTTTGCTTTTTTATTCGGTGTTTTCAAAACACATGCATCTCATTTTTCCTCTTATTTTTCTGTTTTGGAAAAAAAAAGACGTGTCACCTCCCAGCTTGGGAAAATCACGTAATCATGTTTTAATCTTCAATCTGGAAAAGAAAATAAAATTTCAAGACATCCTAAAATATATTATGCCAAGGGGGTAGTTAATCTTTGGAGACTGAGTCATGTGGCATGTTTGCAGTTCTGCTTCTTAGATTATAGATTAACATTTTTTCTCATTGTTCTTCTGTAAATGATAAGGCAAGATCAGAGACCAGACCTCTTCCCTCTTCCAATCACTGATTTTTGATATAGATTAACTGCTTCCTTTATTGTCTTGTACCTAACTCAGGCCAGATGGCGCTCAAGACCCCATGTAAGTTACATCTTCAGTGTAAAATGTAAAATACACACATACCTTTCCCAAAAGAAAAAGACCACCTGGACTAACCAGATTGTTGTAACTGTGCATTAAGCCTTAAAGGTGTTGTTGAAGTTCTGTTAAAATTCTCTGGACTTTGTCTCTATAAATGATCCTAAACTTCTACACTTTGGAACACTGACTTCCATTCTTTGGAATCTGTGCTTCCCTGGTACTTGTCTTCGGACTTTGGGCTTGAAAAAATTCTCTTAAAAAATTTTTTTAAATTTTTAATTAATTAATTTATTTTGAAGATGTGGGGTACAATTCAGGGTTAGATATACAAACATTGATCATGCAGGTATCCTTGTTGATGAGGTATGCGCCCCCCAGCAGTTTCCCTCAATTGCCAGTCTCACCCCCGCTCCCCTGACAGTTTTCTGCTACTGCCAATCGCTTTCTTATAGCATTATAATTGTTCAAGGTCACCTTATCTCTCTTTTAACTAGATTCTGTTTTGCAGCAACATGGATGGAATAGGAGAACACCATCCTAAGTGAACTAACTCAGGAACAGAAAACCAAACACTGCATGTTCTCATTTATAAGTGGGAGTTAAACAAAAGATCTGCAAAGCCATAGAGAACGATACAATGGACACTGGAGACTCAGAAGGAGGAGGGGAGACGGGTTGGGGGAGACAAAAAATCACCTATCAGGAACAATGTGCACAGGTGGGGGTGGTGGATACTCTTTATTTTATTTTTTATATATATTTTATTTTTAAGATGTGTGGTACAATTCAGGATTAGGTATACAAGTGGACATCATACAGATAAAGTTTGGGTCATCCTTAGGTCCCCACTTTTCCTGGTTTGAGATCAGTTACCCTTATTAATGTTGTGGTTTCCCCTCACCACCCACCCTAGCAGTATCCAGCTATTGCCAATCCCTTTCTTAAAGTATCATCATCAATGCTCAGGGTCCACGTATGAGTGAGAACATGTGGTACTCAGTTTCTATGGTAGATCACGAGTATCATTGACTCTTTTTTTATATTCAATATTTTTTATTATGATATTGTGGGGTACAGTTAAGGGTTAGGTATACAAATATGCTTCATTGAGGCACCTTTGTTGATAAGAGGTGTCTACCCATCCTCAGACAGATATTTACTACCATTAATCCCATCACCCCCCCATAGTTTCCCACCACTGTCAGTCATTTTCTTATGGTAATACGTTGGATGATCAAGGTCTACTATATGAGTGAGAACATGTGATACTCAGTTCTTTGTTTCTGCGAGAGGTCACTCAGTATTATAGGCTCTAGTTCCATCCAGGTTGCTGCGAAATTCATGATTTTGTTCTTTTTTATGGCTGCGTAGTATTCCATCGTGTATATGTACCACATTTTTTTAATCCAGTCCTCTTTTGATGGACAGCATGGTTGCTTCCAGGTTCTTGCTA
>CAUYQG010156324.1:0-12069 GCA_963574415.1 Tarsius wallacei
TCGAGACCCGCCTGGGCAAGCGGGACCTCATCTCTACAATAAATCAAAAACTTAGCCGGGCGTGGTAGCGTGCGCCTGTAGTTCCAGCTACTTGGAAGGCTGAGGCGGAAGGATCGCCGGAGCCCAGCAGGTCGAGGCTGCGGTGGCCGGGAGCGGCCACTGCACTCCAGTCTGGGTGACGGAGTGAGACTCCAACTTAAAAAATAAAAAATAAAAAAATAAAGCCAACACTTCACAAAGAAGGCTGCTTCAGGTTCATCACTTATTTGATATTTCTTGAGAGCCTTCTTGGGGTCGGGTAAGAAAAAAAGGACAATCAGAGCAGGAGTACCATGCCAATGTGAAATCTCCTACTGCACAATAAGTGGGCTAAGCAAAGAAACAGGAGATGCCCTGGAACCATCTTTAAACTCTCTCTTTCTCCTGCAACAGCTGTTTTCTCACTTAGTCACCTCACTTTCATCTAAGCAATAATAGCAAATATCCCCTTATGAGCAAGGCATAGTACAAAATAAACAACATCCATATGTAATTCTTCCCAGTAACTCACCAAGGCAGGTACTATGATACACTTCATTTTACAGATGAGAAAACAGGCTCACAGAAATCAAGTGACTCGTTCAAGATCACCCAGCTTTAGTATGGCCTGGCTGCCTGCCTCTGAAGCCCACACATGTGGCTTAACCTCAACAGTGCACTATTGCAAAGAAAGAATGGACAAAAACAGCTGCACAGCTTGAGCTTTCGGGAGAAAACAGAAGCTACTATTGCTATAATCCACTTGCTCTTACACCAAAGCTCTCTACTGGGAGGGTGGGGGGACAGCCTCTTATTTACCTAGATGCAAAACCTTAATAATATACTCGCCACAATATTTTATGTGTATACATTAAGTTGCTCAAAGTACTATTAAATATTACATACCTTGCCTTACTGCTTCTTAATTCCACCTGGGAAAGGTAGGTATTCTCTTCACTCCACAGACAAGAACATTGGGACCTGGAGATTAAATGATTTGTCCAAGGTCAGAGGATTCAATCTGCTGTCTCTACAGTGGGAATGCTGATATCACCAAAGCCTCACTGAAGAAACAGAATTTCTACCATAGTGAACCACAAAGACCATTTCCAAAATAAGACTTAATGAGAAATGGCTGACTTTAAATTTCAGTAACTTACTATTAAGAAATAAGGCCATTACCGTTGTCTGAGCACGAAATTGTGAGAAAACACTAACTTGCACCTTTCTACGTTTCTCAAAGCATGGAAGGGGTAAGACACTAGAAGTTTTGCTCTTAAATTTAACCTTTTTTTCCCCCTCATCTAATTGTGCAAATTCACTTCTACTCACACAGAAAGTATATCATTTAAAAAAAAAAAACCACCAAAATAAGTAATTACGTAACTTTACCAGTCTGGAAATACTCTTTCAAGGCTCCAGAAAAAGTACCTTTCTTATCAACTGGATAGCTGTATTCAAACAGAACAATGATAAAAGGACAATGATAAAATAAATACTATGGGAAGAAAATCAGTCTCAAATGTAAAGGAATTAAAATACCTACAGTAAAAATCAATGAGTAGGTGAAAGTCTGTATTATCTCAACCTCAAGAACTGTGATTTACAAAAAAGTAGAATAAAACATGACACAGGAGACAGCAGGAAAAGATTCATAGCTTTCCTTCCATTAAGAGTAAAAATTACAAGTTAGAGTGTAAACAAAGTCAATTCCATTTAAAGTTTCAAAGGAAAAAATAAAAAATGCTCAAAGAAATGAATCATAAAGTCATATTTTATTCACAAATCAAGGCTATCTTAGAATATTAACATTATTGTTCCACACTCAAAAACTCTAACTTCGAGATAAGAGTCTCATATCGCTTTATGAAGTCATTTTTGGTAAATTCATCAGATCCAAAGAACTTGACTTTGTCCCTGAGCTTCCAAGCTGTGTGTAAAACAATTTCCTTGCAATCCACAAGCATTGGATTGCATCCTAATTGCATCATTTGCTCTTTGTTTTGAGGGTACTGGAGACAACTCTAAGGGCAAGGGAGTTCAGCCTAGGCCAGGCGTGGTGGCTCACGCCTATAATCCCAGCACTTTGGGAGGCCAAGGTGAGAGGAATGCCTGAGGCCATGGGTTCGAGACCAGTCAAGGCTGCGGTAGCCGTGAGCGTGCCCCTGCACTTCAGCCTGGGCGAAATTTATACTCCAACTAAAAAAAAAAAAAAAAAAAAATTCTGCTTAATCACAAATGGAACCACTTCAAGAACAACTGCATCCTGAATTCATGGTTCAAAAAAAAAAAAAAATCCAGCCAGGCTCGGTGGCTCAGCCTGTAATCCCAGCACTTTGGGAGGCTGAGGTGAGTGGATTGCCTGAGCCCGAGGGTTCGAGACTCGCCTGGGCAACTTGGTGAGACCTCATCTCTACAACAAAATCAAAAAAATTAGCTGGGTGTTGTAGCTCACACCTGTAGTTCCAGCTACTTGGAAGGCTGAGGCGGAAGGATCGCTGGAGCCCAGCAGGTCGAGGCTGCGGTAGCCAGGAGCAAGCCACTGCATTCCAGTCTAGGTGACAGAGTGAGACTCCAACTCAACAAACAAACAAACAAACAAATAAAAAAAAAATCCAAATAAGTAGAGAAGTTTAGGTTTTCCCTAACATGCAGCTTTTACCAACATGGAATTGTATTTAAGTATAATGGCAGAGACAGTCTGTCTAAAATCTCTATAAAGGGAGAAGAAATCATGGAAAAGCAGAAACAAATCCAATATACAAACCCTTCCAAAATACTCATCCGTAAAGGTACCACCTCAAACACATTTTTTCATGGGTGAAGATGATATTAAAAATCTACATCCTTGCCAGGCCCAGTAGCTCACGCCTATAATCCTAGCACTTTGGGGGTGGAGGTGAGAGGACTGCCTGAGTCCAGGTGTTCAAGACTAACCACCTTGGGCAACTTGGCGAGACCTCCTCTCTACAACA
This sequence comes from Tarsius wallacei, assembly GCA_963574415.1. Classification (NCBI taxonomy): domain Eukaryota; kingdom Metazoa; phylum Chordata; class Mammalia; order Primates; family Tarsiidae; genus Tarsius; species Tarsius wallacei. The sequence goes on from CAUYQG010156324.1 coordinate 2,994, forward strand.
AATTAAAAAAAAAAATTAGCTGGGTGTGGTGGCACATGCCTGTGGTTCCAGCTACCTGGAAGGCTGAGGTGGAAGGACTGCCTGAGCCCGACAGTTCGAGGCTGCGGTGGCCATGGGCAACAGAGTGACGCTCGTACTCCAAAAAAGAAAGAAAGAAAGAAAGAAATCTATATCCCCATCCAGTTAAGGGATCACTTATTATTGAAAGATTCAAGTCCCAAATCTTCATAAGCCCCGAGATGATTAGTTCATACTGTTATCAGTACAAAAAGCTTCTATCCAATTTTAAACATTTTTTTTAGATTGAAAAATACAGTTTATTTAAAAAGTAAATTAGAGAAAGAGAAAGAGGAGCTTTGCCTCCCCAAGGTAGGGAAGGGGGTCAAAGCCAGGAAACATGGCGATGACTACAGCTTAAAGAGCACATGAGTCTAGTAAGGCAATGGCCCAATTTTAAGCATTTTAAATTTGCTTAGGTTTTATGTCAAAAACAAGGGCAGAGGAAAGTATACACAATAAGGATACTTTATAATCTTTAAAGCACTTTCTCACTTGATCCTCACAGCAATCTCAAACACAAGTTGGTGCCCATTTCTCCAGACAACAGAATTACATTATTTTAAGGATAAAAAGGACTAACTTTGCAACCAGTGCATCCAACTGGAATAGAAGTCGGGGGCTTGTCTGGTTGTTCCCTGCTGCACTCTCACAACCTAGAACAGCACCTGTTACATGGAAGATGCTCATCCACATCACTTCCACCCCATGTCCAAAAAGTCTAATCCTAACATTTTTTTTTTTTTGAGTCAGAGTCTCACTGTCGAACAGGTTGGAGTGCCGTGGCACGATCACGGCCACCGCAGCCTCGACCCGCTGGGCTCAGGCGATCCTTCTGCCTTAGCCTTCCAAGTAGCAGGAACTACAGGTGTGCACTAAGACGCCCAGGAAATTTTTTGATTTATTGTAGAGACGAGGTCTTGCCAAGTTGCCCAGGCTGGTCTCAAACCCCTGGGCTCAGGCAATCCTCTTGCCTCAACCTCCCAAAATGGTGGGATTACAAGTTTGTGTCACTATGCCTGGCCTCCAACATGTTTTGAAGGACATAACTCCAGCCCAGAGGTGATATGACCTGGCCAAGGCCATACTGTTGGCTACCAGTTCCCCACACTCCAGTTTCCTAACTCAGCACAGGCCCTTTCCCCCACAGGCTGCCACTGAGACGGTAAGGGTTTCCCAAGCTCTCTCCCAGAATTCACCCCGGCATCTGATAATTTTAAGTCACACTTTCTCCTCCCCTAAGTATGTAGTTGGTTCCATTCCTTTGTCTGCCTCACTTATCACTTTAGCTCCACAACCCTTTATTTAGCCACTATTCAATACAAAGGACCATAACTTTAGAGGATACAAAGATGAGAGTCAGTGCTCTCAAGGCAACCAACGAAATTAGAAAAGTGTACCAGGATGGAGCGCTGAAGCACAGAGAACTGGACATGCAAGTGATGAGAAAAGGGACGCTCTAGGCAGAGAGACTGTGTCGACCGGCAAAGCCTGAACATGTGTCAGGAAAAAGCTGTCCAGCCTGATTGGAAGGTATGGTGCAGAGGAGCCCCAACTTGAAATCATGAAAAGAATTATGAGCAAGACGCTAACATTTCATTATTTAGGCGTTTTTTACTTCCTCCTGATACCACTTTCCTTCTTACTTGTCGCACCTCTTCCTGACCAAAAAAAAAAAAAAAAAAAGCAAATAAAAATTTTTGAATATTTACTCCATATCCTTATGATGTTATTTTTTTAATCTGGAGAAGTGCCCTCAATAATATCTTATTAAAACATCTTGTTAGCCAGGTGTGGTGGCTCACACTTGTAACCCCAGCACTTTGGGAGGTGGAGGCAGGAGCACTACCTGAGCTCAGGGGTTCAAGACCAGCCTGGGCAATCTGGTGGGACCAAAAAATTAGCTGGGCATGGTGGCACGCAAATGTGGTTCCAACTACTTGAAAGGCTGAAGCGGAAGGATCACCTGAACCTAGCAGGTCTCGAGGCTGTGAGCCTGCCACTGCACTCCAGTCTGGGTGACAGCGTGAGACTCCAACTAAAAAAAATAAGGCTGGGGTTGATGGCTCAGCCTATAATCCCAGCACTTTGGGAGGCCAAGGCGAGTGGATTGCTTGAGCCCGTGGGTTCGAGACCAGCCTGGGCAACTTGGCGAGACCTCGTCTCTACAATCAATCAAAAATTAGCCGGGCATGGTAGCGCCCGTCTAGTTCCGGCTGAGGAGGAAGGATTGCCGGAGCCCAGTAGGTTGATGCTGGGGTGGCTGTGAGTGTGCCATGGCATTCCAGCCTGGACAACAGCATGAGACTCCAACTGAAATAAATAAATAAATAAATGAAATATCTTGTTAAAATGGATAATTTCAGGATCAACTATGGCTCCATATCCACCCAGAATCAGGCCTTAATCTTAATTTTTAAACTTCTGGCAGTTAAGAACCCTTTTGACAATCTGACAGAATACCCAATTCCCCCATTCACATAAGTAAAACACTTCTTCTCTGAGCAACATAATAATTATCCTTAATAAATAAATAAAATAAGGAATTCCTCCAAGATTTATAATCTAGTAAATCTTATTATTACTTGCTAGTAATAATACAGCTTCCATTTACTAGGCCCTAGTATGTGGCAGGCCCTTTGCAAAGAAGTTATATGTAGTATCTTATATAATGCAAAAGTCCTGTAGGATGGGTAATAGTTACATCCCCATTTACACATCAGGAAACTGAGGCTCAGGTGTCAGCTGACCTGACCAAGGCTGCCCAGCTGGTAAATGGCAGAGTGGGGACTGGAACTCCGGTATTTCAACTTCCAGAGCCCATCCAAACTACCTCCCATCAGAGGGACCCATGACCATACTGATTGCTGGGAGAGAGCAAAGGATACTGCCAAAGAGCCACAATCCAATCATTTCCATCTGCTCTTCTAAGTCAACAGTCCAGTCCAAGGGTCCAGTCCAGTATTACACACCCTCTGGGCATCCAATAAATACTTGTTGAGTGACTAAGGGCAAAGAAAACCTTAAACTCTTATCCACAGAAAAGGAGGGAAATGGAGTCAATAGCTTTCAAATGAGTTCCATGTGAATACATGTGTCACAGCTAGGGCCTCAGTCACAGCCCCGTTTCCAACTGGACCTCTTCAGCTTGGCAATGGCCCCAAGCACCTAATCTGTTATACCCTTGCATGCAAAGGTTTGCAATATATGAAGGAGATAATGAGATAAATCAACAGTGAAATTTCAATTAAACACAGAGTAAGTCTATCTAACCTTTCTGGTGTTCCTGTTCAACCCTCCATGACTTTAGTGATGAAACTTTATGATGTTGTTCCCATGAGACTAACAAACACCATTTCTGAGCATTTACAATGTATACCACCAAAGCGTCTAAGGGCCAGACCTGTCATTTCATCTCTATGTGACCACTACTGAGCACAGGCCCCAGCACATAAATCTATGACAAATAAGCGAATTCTTGGACCTAAAAAAGTAGTAATCATTTCAAACAGAAACATTTTTACTAAACAATGAGAGAAGAGCCATAATACCAAGCTTCTAAAAAGAATAGCTTACACACTCCTCTCTAAGATGTTCAGTAATAGAGTTCTTTGCACCAAGGACCCCTTCAAATAAGCACTGGGAAAAATACAGCACAGGACCCAACTTAAAACAGTAAAATAAAAGGGAGACAAAATGAGGTCACGGGGCTCAGTGTTACTCTAAACTGGTGGTTCTAATCTTTTTTGGGTCACGGATTCCTTTGAGAATTTGATGAAATCTACAGATCCTCTCTGCAGAAAATAAACAGAATTCAGTATGTACTCTGCGAGCACCCTAGACACCCTCTGTCCCCAACCCCTTAAGGGTCTACAGACCCTCAAATTCATAACCTTTGCTTGGAATCTGCATTTCTACCAATGTCTAACTAGAGGCAACCCAAATTCACCAATCACTTAGTTTTTCAGAGGCCACACCAATGTTAAAGGAAATGCAAGCAACGGCTTTCGTACTTGTCACATCTCACCGCCCACCACAGCAGCCCCTACTCCTCCTGTGATAAAGGCTCAAGAATTGAGGGGGAGAATGTTCGATCTTGCCCAGCTAGAAAGTAAGAAATTCAAAAGCAGGAGCCATAACAAATCAATAAATATGCGATGTATTCCACCTAGGGATGCGTACATTTTAGATAATTAGGAATTGTTGATTGGTTTACTAAAGAACAGGTTTTAAACAACCCATGCAGTATCTTTTATGGTAAAATGAGTTGTAAATTCACACAGTACAGGAAAAGATAATGCTACATAACTAAGCGAATTTTTAAAAACAAAACATTTTCCTAAATTGGGCCCCTGGGAGCAAGAACAAGCCCGTACCAAATGTGCTTGCTCATCTCTCTAGAGCTGAGTTTCTCTCTGGCAGGATTTGGCCATCTATGGTATATAGGCTGGTATATAACAAACCACAGCCACCATTACCAAAAGGCAGGAGAAAAACTGCCAGTAGAGCCTGAAAAGGTGTGACCAGGTATTTCGCTCCTTGTTGTGGAAGATATTTATTTAATAAACATTTCCTGAACATCAGCAATGCCTTCATTCCTGGGTTACATGTTTAGAGATACAATGATGAAAGGCACAGCCCCTGCGGTCAAGAAGCTTAAGATATAGCTGGAGAAAGAGAAAACAGGTCATTAGAACACAGTACTGAGTACAACCACTGGGGTAAAACTCAGCAGATGAACTAAGACAAGGCTGACTACAGGGTCAGGGCAGGGAAGACTTCCTGAAAAAAGAAAATCTAAGCCAGACCTAAAGAATTAAAAGGAATGAGCCAAGCTATGTTTTTGGTTTTTAGGTGATCTTTGTGGGTTTTGTTTCTGGTTTTGGTTTGGTTGGAGAGGGAATGGCAGACGAATATCCCAGATACCAGGTACACGAAAAGGCCCAGAAGCATCTCTGGAGAGCCACAGTCAGTCCACATGGCTGGAGCACTGAGTTTAAGGGGCGAAGCAGACAAACAGGCAAAGCTTATGGAGAGCTCGTATAGAAGTCTTATTTATGTACATACCCCCTTGGTGAAGTCACAGCCCTGGGACTCTCTTACTAGTCATGGCTCTTTTTTTAACTGTTGACTTTGGAGTAATTTTAGATTTACAGAAAAGCTGCAGATATTAGAGAATTCTCATATTACCCAGCTTCCCCTAACATTAACATAACCATGGTACATTTGTCAAACTAAGAAATTAACTTTAGCACAAAAAAACTAAACTACAGATTTGACCAGTTTTTCCATTTAGGGTTACCTTTTCTGTTCCAGAACACAACCCCAAATCCACATTCCACTTAATCCAAAGACTTAAAAATTCCTTCCTGGCCAGGTGCGGTAGCTCATACCTATAATCCCAGCACTTTGGGAGGCCAAGTGAGAGGATTGCCTGAGTCCACAGGTTCAAGACCAGCCCGGCCAACTTGGCGAGATCTCATCTCTACAATAAATCAAAGAATTAGCTGGGCATGGTGGTGAATGCCTTTAGTTCCAGCTACTTGGAAGGCTGAGGCGGAAGGATCACCTGAGCCCAGCAGGTTGAGGCTGCAGCGTGGCCATGAGCATGCCACTGCACTCCAGCCTGGGCAACAGAGGGAGTCTCCCAACTCAAAAAAAAAAAATTCCTTCCTTTACTTTGGAACACCATTTATCATCACTCTCCATCTCTATCACCCACCCCCAACTTCACCAGCCCAATCAGAAGGTACGTACATTCCTTCAGTACAGAATGAAAGTTACCAAAACAGATCAGGTGGTATACTATTGGGAGAACTAATGGGGAGTCAAGGAAATTTAACAACAACAAAAAAATCAGTAACACCTTTACACAAGAAAGATGTGCACATGTGTACATGTACCCATTCCATTTACAACATGAACCTAGCCTAAAATGTTGTTTCCACTATGGAAGAGAAAAGAAATTCAAAATTCAAGCAGATATGTTTCTGCTTCTTCGGCTTTGCAAAGTAGTAACTTCTCTTTAATCTTACTCTCTTCAAATATCCCAACCACCCCAAGAAGAAGTCCAGATGAAACCACCTGAACACTGAACTGAGCCTTCAAACAAAATGCTAGCAAAATCATCTGGGATGAGGGGAGCGGGGGTGGAGAAGAGGATGATTCATCATCTCTTTCCCACATTTCCTCTAAGGACTCTACTCATTAGGATTGAATTCCATCATATCACCACAATCTTATAAAGGCACTTTACCAGCGTTAGTCATACTTCTTTCTGTTACATTTATGACCTGCGTTCTAAGTCTGAAACTCCTGAAACTCCCACATCTACAACAACCTTGAGTAATTCCCAAATTCTAGAATTGTAGATGAATCCTGTGCAGTCACTGTAATGTGGATGCAAACTGGCAATTTTTTCTACAATTAAAACACGGCTGTTAACAATGGTTACCCCTGGGAAGCATAACTTGAGGAATACTTTAACGTTCCTTATATTTCAGTACATAAGGAGCAGTCTTATGTCAAAATTAGGAGAGGTGGGAAAAAAAGAAAAAAAATCTCTCTCAAGGAGCACAGAGTCTAACAGAGTCTAGACCTGCAGGGCACTCTCTACCGCTCAGGTCATTTAAAATAAAATTAATCAAAACTAAATAAAATGTAACAGTTTTTCAGTCCTACTAGCTACATTTCAAGTAGCAACATGTGGCTAGTGGCTACTACCATGAAGAGCACAGAAAGTTCTATTAGACAGGGCTGATGTAAAAGAAGACCTGATGCTAATTCTGATCTTGGAAACAGGCATTTGAAATGGGCATGAAAGCGGGAACTCCAGGATGACAACATACAACAATGACAACATACAACACTGGCCTCCCCTGCAGCATCATGCAATACCAAATTTCCAAGGCTCTTCCCTAAAACCAAAATACTTCAAGAAAACCTCAGAAAAAGGGGTGACAGGCTGTGATTATACTTTGGTAAGATAAGCTTAATTGAAAATATCCTAAAATGAAAAAACTACATTGTATAATCCAACTGGAGGTAAGTGTAGTGACACACACCTGTAGTCCCAGTTAACTCTGGAGGCTGAGGCAGGAGGATGGCTTGAGCCTAGGAGTTCGAGTCAAGCCTGGGCAAAACAGCAAGATTCAGTCTCTAAAAATAAAAATTTTTGGCCAGGTGTGGTGGCTCATGCCTGTAATCCCAGCACTTTTGGAGGCTGAGGGGAAGAATCACTTGAGCCCAGGAGTTTGAGACCAAGCTTTGAGACTTTGTCTCTTAAAACAAACAAACAAACAAATAAATAAGCAAGCAAGCCAGGCATGGTGGCAGATACCTATAGTCCCTGCTACTTGGGAGGCTGAGGTAAAAGGATCACCTGAGCCCAGGAGGTGGAAGCTACAGTGAGTCATGATTGTGCCACTGCACTCCAGCCTGGGCAACAGAGTGAGACTTTGTCTCGATAGATAGATAGATAGATAGATAGATAGATGGATAATTTTAAAAATCCAGTTAAAAAAGGTAGAGGAGAAAATGAAACTGGAATTGCTAGATCATTCTAGAAATCTTTAACAAGTAAACTAAACTAGGGATCAAAGGGACAAACCAAAGAATGTACTATGCCCATCCAAATACCTTTCAGTAGAAGAAACATTTCCCAATAATCAAGGTCAGTATGTGAACTCACTGGTGATTAACCCCACATTAATAAAAACAAGTAGGGCCAGGGAAAGAGAAGGGGGAGGAAGAAGAGAGAACATAAAGGTGGGGGTGTTAGTTTTTTATTCTCATTCTTCTGAATCCTTCACCTATATCACCTAGCATGTGCTGTCTTAGTTTTCTCATCTGAGTAATGGGTACGAGGATAGTATCTATTTCATTGGGCTGTTATGTGAATTCCTTGAATTAACACATGTAAAGTACATAAAACAGTACCTGGCATATAGAAAAGACTAAAGAAATATTGGCCATAATTATTGCAACAGTTACTGTCTCTGAGAATCTAGTCTCACTTGCCCTAAAGTAAAAAGATTTCCCTATGGCGGTGCTCAGAGGGGCGTGGGATGCTGTGTTGACTACTCTATTAGGAGAGGTATTTTGAAAAATCCAATCCATCCTGAGCTGAGACACCTCTGATTATATCCTATGGATTGTTATTCATAATGCCCAAAGCCATGGGGACACCTGCAAGAACTTCTTCAAACTTTAGGATTTAACTATAGACAGCGGGGTTCAATTTTTTTTCAAATATCTGTCTCATCTCTCTAGTTACATGAGTCTATCCTTCATTCACATGAGTTAGGCATCCATGATAAGACAGGCATTTTATTAGGCAACTTGGAAAGCAGAAAACAAATCTCTAGCTTCAAGAAGTAGACAACTATTCCACTTCTAGAAATTTCTCCTACAGATTTAATCTCAAAGACAAAAGGATATTGCTCAAGTTTTCTCTACAGGACTGACTGCAAAAGCAAAAATCTGGAAACAAATCAAATGTCCATCATTAGAAGACTAGCTAAATCAATTATGGTGTATCTGTCTAATGGAATACCATGAGGCTGTAAAAAAGAACTAAAAAGCTCCCCCTGTGCTAATAGGGAATGATCTCCCAAGATACTAAGCAAAACAAATAAATAAATAAATAAAGATACAGAACAGCAATTATAATATTTAGCCGGGGTCGGTGGCTCAGCCTGTAATCCCGCGCCTTTGGGAGGCTGAGGTGAGTGGACTGCCTGAGCCCATGGGTTCCAGACCCGTCTGGGCAACTTGGCAAGACCTCATCTCTACAATAAATCAAAAATCAGCTGGGTGTGGTAGCGCATGCCTATAATTCCAGCTACTTGGAAGGATGAGGCGGAAGGATCGCCGGAGCCCAGCAGGTCGAGGCTGCAGTGGCCGGGAGCGGCCACTGCACTCCAGTCTGGGCAACAGAGTGAGACTCCAACTCAAAAAAAAAAAAAAAAAAAAAAAAAAAAATAAAAATAATAAAAATAATATGCTAATACACATATAA
>CAUYQG010156328.1:0-13698 GCA_963574415.1 Tarsius wallacei
GGCAAGTGCTTCAGCCGGAAGGACAAGCTGAAGACCCACATGCGCTGCCACACGGGCGTGAAGCCCTACAAGTGCAAGACATGTGACTATGCCGCGGCTGACAGCAGCAGCCTCAACAAGCACCTGCGGATTCACTCCGACGAGCGGCCCTTCAAGTGCCAGATCTGCCCCTATGCCAGCCGCAACTCCAGCCAGCTCACCGTCCACCTGCGGTCCCACACCGGTAAGTCCCGCCTCCCATTCCCTGTCCACGCGCCCGGCGTCCTGTGGCTTAACTCATAAGCACCTTAAAGCATTTGGTGAGAAAATGAGTTGAGATGTTTGGTCGTCTCGTTGTTTGCATTTTGCTTTTCATCTGCCCAGAAGAGCGTTTCAGGAAAATAAAGAAAAGATATCAAGTGTATAAATCTATATACACATTTATATCTTTATATAATTTATAATTCTAACTTATTCACTAGTGGAGTATGTCATTGAGGAGGTGCGCTGAGTGATATACAGATATAAGCATATCTTTCATAAATGTCTGCATTATAGGGAGGCATTTCAATAATTTTTAAAGTATATCTACTCTGATTAGTTCAACATGGGACAGCTTCACTAAAAAACACACTGCAAAATCAGCTGAATAGGCACCCAACAAACTGTATACATTTTTCTTTTGGCAGGTATATCAGTTAGCTATTGATATGATCACACTACAAAACAACAACCACAAAGTCTCAGTGGCTTATAATAAACATTTGTTGTTCATATACTTCAGGTCGGCAGGGAGTTGGCTAGATAATGCTGTTGACCTTGGCTTGGGTTGGGTGTCTTCTGACCTTGGCTGGGGATCTGCTGGCTGTGGGCTAGCTGACTGTCCACCAGCCTTGGCTGAGGCAATCTGGGCCTGCTTCATGCATCTCTCATCCTCCTTCTGGGACCGTGGACTAACCCGGGCTTGTCCTCATGAGGATGAAAGAGGTACAAGCAAGCCCCGGTGTAAGCCCATTTCAAGCCTCTGCTTGTATAGGTCTGCAAACCTCACAGTGGCTAAAGCAAGTCACATGGTTGGGCCTGGCTTCAGGGACAGGACTGAGCTTACCCCCATTGCTGCGAGGTTACATGGCAAAGGTCATGGGGTGAAGAATTGGGACCGTTTTGCAAGCAACCACAATCCACCTCTATCCCCGCCATCATTCACATCTTTCTGACATGCAGAATGTGCCGACACCCTCCCAAGAACCCTGTGAGTCTCACCCGATCATAGGATCAGACTTCAAGACCAGGATTGTGTGATCTCCATCAAGTCTGGGTATGGCTTTTTTCATCTAGAGACAATCGAAGTCAAAGACAAGTTGTCTGTCACCACACACCCAATACACAGTGGTAAAGCTAAGCCAGATAATTATGATAAATCTACTATTTGCAAGGGGAAAAACAGAAAGCGTTTGGCGGTCACTGGTCCATAGCATTTCTGAAATCCTTCTGGACACGTTTCCAGGTCCTCCCCACTCAGAGGACAGGAAATGTTTCTTGATTAGACCTTGACTCAGCTCTTTGCATCTCAACTGCCTGCTGGAACATCTTTCCATCACCTTCCTAAGCCACTTCTGAAAAGAATTTTAAAATGTACCTTTGAGAAACTTTCTCAGCTGCTACCTGCTTCCAAAACCTGGAGGTCCTTTTGCATTTTGTTTTAGTCTAAGCTGGCGACAGGTTTGCTGGTAGAGCTATCTTTAAAACTTCGTGAGTTTCCTATGTATCCATATGCCAAAAGCCATGCCCATAATTATTTTGTATCTTGGCTTTTTTTCTGAACTTAGTTATAGGTAGTTTCAGCATGAAACCTTCTGTGGATTTTAGGAATTCTTTTGTTCAACTTAGAGAACATACCTGGTGCCGACTTCATTCTTTTGGAGATTTTAATAAAAAGTTTTATGTTCAGACCCCTCATTTCTCATTTAACTTCACTCTGAGATCAATTACCTGGATAAGATCTTTGTCCCAGACTTTTGTCTTCCTTTGAAAATCTGGCTGGATATGCTGGCCAAAGATGAAAAACTATATCCAGAAAATTCTTGTCTTTCTATATTCCCTCTAAATTCTGCTTAGAAATTAGAGTTCCAACCAGGCCTGGTGGTTCATGCCTATAGTCCCAGCACTTTGGGAGGCCAAGGCAGGAGGATCACTTGAGACCACGATTTCGAGACTAGTTTGGGCGATATAGCAAGACCCTGTCTCTACTTAAAATAAATAAAAAGAAAAGGTCGAGTTCTTTTTTTGAGGTTGTCTCTTTCTTGCTGTACTTTATTATATACAGCTTATAAAACACTTTCACTGTTCTGCCTAGAGTTTACCTCACTTGTATCTTTACTCAAGTCCAAAACTCTTTGTGTGCATTTTCTATCTTCTAAGGTACTGCCAGTGACAACTTTACCAAATGTTTGTCATTAAATTGTATGAATTGCCACTTTTCCAAACCCCACCTGCAGTCTCAAAACCAATGCTACATATTTTGGTTCTCTGTTATGGCATATCCCATTTTTAGAGAATATCTGTATCAGCTTACCTATTGTCACAATGATGCAGAGTAATAAAAAGCCACAAAACCTCACGGATATAGCAACATGCCTTTTCTGTTCACATATTGAGGATCAGCCAGGTGTCATCTAGGCAACTCATTTGATCTTGGCTGGAATTGCTTATGAGTCTGAGGCTCTGCTGACTGTGGGCTGGCTGCTGTCCCCTGGCCTTGGCTGGGGACCAGCTCTGCTTCACATATCTGTCATCTTCTCTGGGACCAGTGGACTAGTCCAGGATTGTCCATCTCATGGCAATGACCCAAATGCAAGCAAGCCTCAAAGCCCAAGCCCGTTTCAAGCCATGGCATGTGTCAAGTTATCTTGCTTCCCATTGGACAAATTCAGTGGCATGGTTGAGCCTTTCATTGCGGGTCATGGCAGGTCATCCTGCCCCGTTGGGATAGCATGTATAATTACATACATGGCAGATGCCATGCCACAGGGATGGAGGGGAAGTGGGGAAATTTGGGAACATTTTTGTCATCTACGACAGCAAGTGAAGACACTGTTGTAATTGATGCCTGTTGAGTTTCTTCAGAAATCTCTCCAGCCTAAGTTCAGGAAGCTGAAACAGTCATCTACGAAAGGGGTTCATTTTGACTAATAAGGATGGATTTACCATTTGTGGTAACATCCCTAAATTGATCTAGAAAAGGTATGTTTTCTAATGATTTAAATGTGTGCCAAGTATGTGTTTTTCCCTGTGGAATGTTCGTTTTCCCTTTTATAAGTCTGTGGCACTTGTAAATTTTTAAATTAATCAGATTCTATTTTTTACCCTTTCGTTGATTCGATGGACTACATCGTCGCCCATTGTTTGAGTAGCAACCTAAACTCAGGAAAGATCTGCCAGCTTCAGTTTATCAGTCGCTATTCATTCAACATTCTTTAAGCCTCACTCTGTGCCAGACACTGAGTTTAGGCAGTGGGTAAGAATGAACATGGTCATTCACTTTGAAGAGCTTACAGTGCAGTGGGACTCTTTGACCAGTATGTCTTACTGAAGAAATGAGTTTATAGTTAAAGAAGACAAAAAGAGACAATAACAAAGGGGTTAAAAGCCTGGCTTTTGTGTCCAAAAGTGTTGTTAAGTTCTGCAGTTTAGCTGTGAAATTTGCTTTTCTGGTTTTTCTGGGCTTTACCTCCGTAGATTGCCAAAAATAATAACAATAATAAAAAATGAAAAGACTGTCACTATAATTATGGCAGGGATGTAGTTGCAGCACCTAGTAGAGCACTCTGGAGCAGGAATTCTTACTCTGGGTCCACAGAGAGAAATTAACGCACAGAGCTTGGGAGGGAGGTCCTTGAACTCGGAAGGGAAAAACATAGTTGTCTTCATTTTCATCAACCTCTACTGAAATTTGACATGTCCCTTAGTTATGAAAATAGGTAACCAAGCTCATAACAGTACATGTGAACTTGTTGCCAGTAGAAATCGCAAATATTTTCATAATAATTATTGCAGGAAGATTAAAATATCTTTTATACTCGTCTTTATTCAGAAATTACTGTAGTTACTAGACCCATTGCCAGGTTTTGTTTTTTAATGCATTCATAAAGCACATGGGGCTGGGTGTGATTACTCACGTCTATAATCCCAGCAATTTGGGAAACCAAGGTAGGAGGATCACTTGAGGCCAAGAGTTCAAGACCATCCTGGGCAACATAGCAAGATCCTGTCTCTACAAAAAATTTAGATGGGCGTGGTAGTGTGCACTTGTAATCCCAGCTACTTGAGAGGTTGAGGTGGGAGGATCACTTGAGTTCAGGAGTTCGAGGCTGTGGTGAGCCGTGTTACTGCACTCCAGCCTGGGCAAGAGGGTAACCTTGACTTTAAAAAAAATTAAGAATTAAAAAACAAAGCACATGCATTGGCATATTACAAATTTTTTCTTTTAATAACGATTTCAACATAATTGCCTTATTCTGTATTCCTTTTATTTTCATTTATTTTGTACATGTATAACATTATCTGAGAAAGGTTTCGTGGACTTCACTAAACTGTCAAAAATGGATAACCATCAAGGGGGTTACGCACAACATTCTAAGGCAGCAAACATGAACTTTTTCTGAAAAGGGCCAGAGAGTAAATATGTTAGGCTTTGCGGACCATGCAGTGCTTGTCAGAAAAACTACCCACCTCTGCAATTACAGAGTGAAAGTAACCATGTATACACAAATGGGCGTGGCTGTGTTTCAATAAAACTTTATTTGCAGAAACAGGCTGTGGGCAGAATAGGCTGTCATTGACTGTTCTAGAGTTTAGCATGCCTGACCCTGGTGGTATTTAGTCAGAAAAAGCACTGTCTAGGTTGAGGCTTCTCAATGTTCTTGAAGCTTGTCAGATTGCCCTCTACCATCTCTGTTTGTACTCATGAAGCAGCTCCTGGTGATGTTAAGGCCATATGCCGAAAAGCTGGGACACAGGCCCAGCCTTTTGTGTCTATGGCCTGAGAAAGAGAACATCAGTTATGTACACAGATCATTACCTAGCATCTAAGAATTCCAGCTTTGGAGTCCGCCTGTGTTCGAATCCCAGCCCTGCCTCGTACTACTGGGTGACCATGAACAAGTTATGTAACCCCTCTGGGTTTCGACCTCCTCATCTGTACAATTGTGTCTAAAATAATGCCAATAATAGTACCCACTTCAGGGGGAGCTTGCCATCACCAGATGAGACCATTCTTGTGGCGTGCTCAGCCTCACACCTACCACCCAGGAAGAAATAGAAGAATATGAGTGACTTATTTCACTTGTTTATACAATATGGAAATGAGTGTGGGGTCACCAATTCACTTTAATGGTCATTGCCTTAGATAATCTGGACTTGGCATTCATTGAGGAAATAATTTTGGAATATGGTGTCTATTCAGATGTTTGCAATTTCACCCTCCCTGCTCATCTTTCAGCAAATATGAATTTTTAAAAAAAAATCAAGCAGCTGGATTTTCTAACTTCACAAGTAAAGAACGCAGCTGGCAATGTGGGATAAATACATTTTGTGCAATAAACACGTCTCTATTAATAAACATCTGCACGAAGTATAAGCTGGGTGTTTCCATCATTTTGCAAAAGAGAGCCCTCCAAGGAGTGCAGCGTGGCGCTGACCCGTTTGCAAATGTGTGGTTGCATCGGTTCCAACCTGTCACTCGCTCAGCATCCCCGGATGATGCAAAAACAGGCAACTGTGAACCCTCGGCTGACTGAGGGGCTGCCGGCTGTGTGAACAGTAGCTCGAGCATTTGAAAAAAATCTCAGAAGCGTGTTTGCAAATGTGATTTTACTGGGAGCAGTTGACTAGCTGTCCTCCATCTCCCCTTTGCCTTCGGGGTGTCCTTGTGGTGGTGTGGTGTGGGTTTGGGGGAAAGAAGAGGCGCCCCACCTCCCGTGTCCCCTCCTCCCGGGGACCCGCCAGGAGCCGCGGTGACCAGGTCTCCACCGCCCGCCTCGGGATAAAGAGGTTTTCTGGTGTGCGCTTCGGGGGGATCCGCTGTGGTTGTTGCCTGCCTGTTCTTATCGAAACTCACCTTGTGTTGACAGGGGACGCCCCCTTCCAGTGCTGGCTCTGTAGCGCCAAGTTCAAAATCAGCTCGGACTTGAAAAGGCACATGCGCGTGCACTCGGGGGAGAAGCCCTTCAAGTGCGAGTTCTGCAACGTCCGCTGCACCATGAAAGGGAACCTCAAGTCGCACATCCGCATCAAGCACAGCGGCAACAACTTCAAGTGCCCGCACTGCGACTTCCTGGGCGACAGCAAGGCCACCCTGCGGAAGCACAGCCGCGTGCACCAGTCCGAGCACCCGGAGAAGTGCTCCGCGTGCAGCTACTCGTGCTCCAGCAAGGCCGCGCTGCGTGCGCACGAGCGCACTCACCGCGCGGAGCGCCCGTTCAAGTGCGCCTACTGCGGCTTCGACACCAAGCAGCCCGGCAACCTGAGCAAGCACGTGAGGAAGCTCCACGGCGACGCCGTCCAGGCCGAGGCCCCGGAGAGGAAGGACGCAGGCCGGCAGAGCAGCCGGCAGGTGGCCAGGCTGGACGCCAAGAAGGCGTTCCCCTGCGACCTCTGCGACGCCTCGTTCATGCGGGAGGACTCGCTCCGCAGCCACAAGCGGCAGCACAGTGAGTACAGCGAGAACAAGGGCTCGGACGTGACCGTCCTCCAGCTCCAAGTGGGTCCCGGCAAGCCACCCGCCGCGCCCCTCGCCGTGGGCCACCTGCAGGTGCCTCTGCAGCCGGGCCCGGTGCCCCAGTTCGGCGAGGGGAGGGTCAAGATCATCGTGGGGCACCAGGTGCCCCAGGCGAATGCCATCGTCCAGGCTGCGGCGGCAGCTGCCGCCGTGAACATCGTCCCACCGGCCCTGGTGGCCCAGAGCCCCGAGGAGCTCCCCGGGAACAGCCGGCTGCAGGTGTTGCGCCAGGTCAGTCTGATCGCCCCTCCGCCGCCCTCGGGGTGTCCCAGCGAGGCAGGCGCCATGACCCAGCCGGCTGTCCTGCTGACCACTCACGACCAGACGGACGGAGCCGCGCTGCACCAGACTCTGATCCCCGCGGCCCCCGGCGGCCCCCAGGAAGGCCCCGGCAGCCAGACGTTCATCACCAGCTCGGGCATCGCTTGCGCTGACTTTGAAGGCCTTAACGCTTTGATTCAGGAGGGGACCGCGGAGGTAACAGTGGTCAGCGACGGAGGCCAGAGCATCGCGGTGGCCGCCACGGCCCCGCCCATCTTCTCCTCTTCTTCCCAGCAGGAACTTCCCAAGCAGACCTACTCCATCATTCAAGGGGCGGCCCACCCCGCCTTGCTCTGTCCCGCTGACTCCATACCGGATTAGTCCTTAAAAACACAAGAGGGGAACGACAGAAAAAGAAATCACAAGTAGAATTCCGTAAGGGGTTTGCCCTTCCTGTTTTTCAGGATTGTTGTGAACCCCCATGACCCCGTCAAAGTTGTAATTTTATACTGCTTACTGTCATTTTTTTTAACACTGTAACAACTTTGAGACCACCTCGGAATCCCGTGTTATAACTGTTGAATTTTAAATGTTACCGAGATAATTCCAGTGAGGGGTTGGAGTTAAACTCCTAAATCATGAATATATTTGTCTGTTTCCAGCTTGATTTTCCAACCCCAATAAAATGTCTTTTACCATCTCGTTAAATTTGTGTAGTAGACGGTACTTCTCAGCCTCTCTTCTGCCCCATGATGAAATGCCCCCCCAGAGTTTGGGGTATTTGTGTTTTAGTACATAAATGCAAACCTATTGGCATGAAGGACCATTTTCTACATAATGCTTTGTGGATACTTGGTCCCCCCCCAAAATGTTTAATGCTAATGGTTCCCTAATAAAAAAGGAATGGTTCCCTAATAAATCGATACTTGATTAAAATATACTGAACATTCATGATTCTTTAAAATCAAGATGTGGGAATGAGGACGTGTGGATCATTATGTAATCAAAGAGAACTTGAAGCAGCAAAGGTGTTTAGTCCTCTCATAAGTATTACACAGACATCTTACATCCTCCATGGTCAAATGCACGCAGTACCTAAAATGATAAAGTGATCTATCTATGGGTTTCATTTGGAAGCTTCAGACAGACAATCCTGGCATCTCTGTTTAGATGCAAATATGATGCAAGTTCCTGCTAATAATTAAGACAGCATTTTCTAGGATAGCATTTTTTCAAAAAGATGTGCAGGGTGCGGGGTCCAGATGAGAAGATTGGGAAAACACCTGGGTTTTTCCAAAGCATGGGCTATAATGGCGTGGAAAATTGTGTTGTTTTTAAATGAAATGCTGTTTGGTCAGTAGGTGGCGCCAGAGAGCAAGCTAGAATTACCCATATCGTATTTTAATCTATTTCTTCTCCAGGGTCGTGACATCTCTGATTTCCCGTGTCTGCAAAGATTGGTGAGGAGGGGAGGTTACTCTTATGAGAGAAGCATATTCAAAATGTTATGAGAATACTTAGATACTTTTGTATCAGAGGTGTCACCACTTTTATTCTTTCCTAACACATAAACTTATTTTATCAAAATAGTTATGCAGGCCATTTCACTTTTATGTGAAGATGAGATCTTTTTTGGTAGTGATCAAACTAAAGAAATACAAAATAGTGATGTTAGAAACCTTGATGGTTTGCCTATTGGAAAATGCAAAGTTCATTTCCTTTGCAAATAGCTACAGAATTAGAGCTGAGTGTGTTTGTTTTGTCAAAGTCTCATGCTGTTGCCCAGGCTGGATTGCAATGGTACGGTCACCTCTTGAGCTCAGGTGACCCTGCTGCCTCAGCCTTCTGAGTATCAGGGACTACAGGGGTGCAGCATGCCCTGCTAAGTTTTTGGTTTTGGTTTGTAGAGATGAGGTCTTGCTATGTTGGCCAAGCTGGTCTTGAACTCCTGGCCTCAGCAATCCTCCCTCTTGGGCCTCCCAAAGTGCTGGGATTACAGGTGTGAGCCCCACACCTGACCTCCTTTCTTTCTTTCTTTGATCCTTAACATTTGAACACGATTCTGATGACTTGCTGTGTTTTATTTACCAGAGTTTCTTAATTTTAATATCAGCAATGGTAATAATGAGTTATTAATTGTGGTTTTGGTGAGAAACAGAAAAAACTTGCATTGTGACATGCTAGTGATTTTAATGATGCTATCACTTTAGACTTACTGCTTACAGCTCTTTAGGAAACACTTAAACTGCTGAACTTGAGCTGGGAAACCTCTGCTGTCCTGAGCTTGTTTTCTGCATCTTTTTTTTCCCCAGAGTGCCCCCTTTTTCAACTTTTAAATAATTTTTTCCTAATTAGTAATCTAATGTGTATTCAAGATAGGAAGTATAAGAAGCAGAATATTATTTTTTAACTAGAAGTTACTAATAATCTTACTACAAGATGCAAACATTGTCATCATTCTGATGGACTTCCTTCCAATCTTTTTTCTATGCATGTGTATATATGGTTTCCACTCCAATTATAAAGTTCGAATTGACTTGAGCATACAATTTTCTTTCTGTATTCGATATTTATTTTTATATCCTTAGATCTCCACCTGCCCTCCATGTATACATATATATTTATACACATATACATGCATATGCATATGCATATTCCTACACACACATGTACATACACATGTGTATACAAACACATATGGCTATACATACACATGCACACATGTCTATGCATACACGCACATACACATGTGCACACATATACCTACTCACACATGCATATACATACATACATGCATATCCCTACACACAAATATACTATATATACTATACTATATATACTATATAAATATGCATGTCTGTATGTGCACACACATATGCATGCATATGCACATGCATACATGAATATACACACATCCCTATACATGCATGCATATGTACACATGTGCATATACATACACATGTGTGTATACACATGCATATGCACATGCGGATATACACACGCATATACACACATGCATATACATATGCATGCCTATATGTGTGCACATGCATATACATGCATATACATATGTATAAATGCATATACACACATTCCTATGCATGCATGCATGTGCACACATATGCATATACTTACACGTGTGTGCACGTAAACATGCATGCACACATGCAGGTATACACATGCATATACATAAATGTATGTGTGTGCCTGCACACAAATATACATCTATGCATATACATACACACATGCATATGCATACACGTGCATGTGCATATACACACATGCATATATGCGGGTAGACATATGCATATACATGCATACACGTATACATACACAGGCATTTGCATGCACACATGCATATTTGGGGGTTAACTTTTTTACAAGCTACAGCAACAGAACTCATTCCTGGCATTAAATTATACACAGAATTATACAAAACCCAAGCCAACAACCTCCAACCCCTCCCCATCCTCACCCACCAGAGGTAAGTAAAGTTCTCTGTGTTCTCACCAACACAAACTCCAAAGAAAACAGAGATTTTTCCCATTTTAACAGTAATTGTATGGCACCCTGCACATTTCTCTGCAACTTGCTTTCATGATTCCATTTCATTTCTTTTCTTTCTTTCTTTCTTTCTTTCTCTCTCTCTTTTTTGAGATGGAGTCTCACTCCATCACCCAGGCTGGATGCAGTGGCAAGCTCATAGCCACCCCAGCGTCAACCTGCTGGGCTCCAGCGATCCTTCTGTCTCAGTCTTCCAAGTAACCAGAACTATAGGCAAGCACTGCCATGCCCGGCTAATTTTTGATTTGTTGTAGAGACGAGGTCTCACCATGTTGCCCAGGCTGTTCTCAAACCCATGGGTTCAGGCAATCCTCTCACCTTGGCCTCCCAAAGTGCTAGGATTACAGGCTTCAGCCACTGCACCCGGCAGTGATTCCATTTCTTGACAGTCCTGTGGGTCTATACCACCATCCCTAATTATTTTTAAGCAAAAGGTAGGAGTATGAATGTGCTCGCTTTAGTCAACTGCATCCCTATTCGTAGATATTTAGGTCGTTTGAGGGTATTTTTGTCATTACAAACTGCCACAGGCAACAGCCTAACTGATTATTTACGTTCAAAAATTATTTTCCTGTAGGTTAGCTTTGCAAAAGTGAGTTCCACAGAGTGTCTGTAGTGTGTGCTTGTAGAGATTCCAAATCATTTTCACACTGGTGGTCTCATCCATGCCGTGGGTCCAACTATCACCAATCCCAGGTGTCCACAGTCTCTGGAGTTTTGTCAGCCAGATAAGTGAAAACGGTTATGGTTTCTGTGCATGTCCCTAGCCAGTGGCACCCATATTGTCCGTGTCTCCGCATGCACTTGTTGACCATGTGCGTCTCTCTTCTGTGAACTTAGAACTCATGCACCCTCATTTTTCTCCTCGGGTTGTTGGGACATTGGGGGTATTGCCCCATGTCTGTCACAGATTGCTGAGTTTGCTCTCCTTTTGTCACACATCGTCTGACATTCCTGGTGGTGCTGTCACCATGGGCAAATGACTCTTTTTTTCCTAGCTAGGTTCTTCTATTGCTTGACTTGTGGCCCCTGATTTTGTTTTGTTTTTTTGAGTTGGAGTCTCACTCTGTCACCCAGACTGGAGTACAGTGGCACGATCATGGCCACCACAGCCTCAGCCTGCTGGGCTCAGGTGACCCTTCTGCCTAAGTCTTCCAAGTAACTGGAACTACAGGCGTGCACCACCATGACCTTCTAATTTTTTAATTTGTTGTAGCGATGAGGTCTCACCAAGTTGCCCAGGCTGGTCTTGAACCCCTGGATTCAGGCAATCCTCTCTCCTCCACCTCCCAAAGTGCTGGGCTTACAGGCGTGAGCCACCATGCCCAGCCAGCCTCTGTATTTGTTAAGAATGTCCTCCCTTCCCCTGGAATGAAATTGTTTTTTTTCTTTAATATTTTTATGGCTCGCCTGTTTGTTTTTAGTTAGTACCTCCCTGCAGCCAAAATTCATGTTTATGTGTTTTTTTCACTTACAAAAAGTAGGCTATGTCTATCAGGGTCACAAGCAGTTGACTGACTCAGTGTGACTGAAGACCACAAAAAACCATTTCTCCTTCACTTCCTTTGTGTTAAGAGCCAGACAGACAGGAGTGATGCTTGGAACTCATTCATGGGTTTACAAGTTTCTGACTGAGGGCACTAAGTGACTGTATGAGACTGGCCAGTTAGGTCATCAGCAGCAGGTCATCGATGCTGCCATTGAGCATGGTCTCGAAGTTATCAGGGATGATTTGGGGTACTTGGTAAACCAGGATCTTCAAGAAGCAGTCTGAAGTCTTGTCAACTGACACCTTTCCAGACAGCACATCCTCTGGGTACTGCAACATCATGTTCAGGGTTTCCAGGGTGCCTCCTACTTACTCTGAGTCACTTGAAAGTCCCTTCACCCGGTTGGGGCTGAAACAGGTCTTCATGATCAGGCCAGCTCTAATGCGTTTAGTGTCATGCATGTTTCACTGTCAGAGGTGTGAGTAGTTCTCCCATGGTCCTTCCAGGGACACCCATTAAAATGCTGACTAAGCCTCGACACCCATGGCTGTCTGGAGATTCATGTCCACAGTGAGGTGAATGGGGTTGGGGCCTCTCAGCCATAGTACTCATGGATCAGCACAGAGTCCTCTGTGCTGCCGTGGCCTGTGGAGCACCAGGCCTGTATGAGCTTATTTGGAGATACTTTTTTGTGTAATTCATACATGTTTGTAGGAAATTTCATGTCAACATCCACTTCATCTTCTAACTGAATGTGCAGCACTGAAAAGCCATTGGTGACTTCCATGGAGTGCTGGTCAACAGTTCCCAGCAGGATCCCTTGTTGCGTCGCTCATAGTTGTCCAGGTGGAGACCAAAATGGTTGGGTTCAGCCTGACCACAAAGCCACCGGGGAGGGACCCTGGGAGGGTGGGTCCAGGCAGTGAAAGCACTGGTGTCTGCACCAGGGACTTGCACCAAGACCGGGGTCTGGCCGGGAGCCACAGTTGTGGCTGCTGTGGCTGCCAGCTCTGAGGATGAGGATACAGCTGGGACTGAGACTGGCGTTGGCGCTGGGGTTGGAGTAACTGGAGGAGCATGTGGGCAGGAGCACTTGTGGGTACCACCAGTGTGGCCATCCTGTCAAGAAAGAAGGAGGCAGGAAGGACTCATATTTATATTTCATGACATAGAGGTTTGACTACCCACTTCTATCGTTTGTTCAGTAAAATGTGTTTCTCAAAACTAAAATCCTAATTTCACTTTTAGTATAGATAAAACCTCAAACATTCCTGGATCAACTTCTGGAATGTCTATTTTTGTCCCACCGATCTTTAATCTTTTCTGGCCTGCCAAGATCACATATTTGATTATGTGAGCATTAAGGTCACATAAGCCTTAATCTTTTGGACTTTTATTTTTTTATTTTTTATTTTTTTGGAGTTGGAGTCTCACTCTGTCGCCCAGAATGGAGTGCAGTGGCATGCTCCCGGCCACCACGGCCTCGGTCTGCTGGGCTCCGGCGATCCTTCTGCCTCAGCGTTCCAAGTAGCTGGAACTACAGGTGCGCACTATCACGCCCCGCTGATTTTTTTGATTTATTATAGAGATGAGGTCTCGCCAAGTTGCCCAGGCAGGTCTCGAACC
>CAUYQG010156329.1:0-13613 GCA_963574415.1 Tarsius wallacei
TTTATTGTAGAGATGAGGTCTTGCTTGCCCAGGCGGGTCTCGAACCCGCGGGCTCAGGCAATCCACTCACCTCAGCCTCCCAAAGGCGCGGGATTACAGGCTGAGCCACCGAGCCCGGCGGCAGTGAGATTCTGACTCAAATAAAAAGAAAGAAAAAAGAAAAGAAAAAATATGTTAGTATTTTTAAAACAAAACTTGTTGGGTTCACTCATTTGAGAGGGAAGAGGATCTAGAAGCCACTAGAAAGTGAAGTTTGCGGCTCAGGTCATTGTTCCAGCTGCAATCCCTCATTCTGAAGTGGCCTCATTAACCCTGGTCCCAGGAAAACAGGGTGAGCCCCAGCAAAGGGTCAGGGCTTAGCTGGGGCTCCCTCTTCTCCTACAGACTCCACAAGGTCCCTCCATACTTCCATCTACTCCCTCTCTTCCTGTGGGCACCCAGCATTAGCTAATTAGTGACTTTCACCAGCTAGAGATGTTCTACTCAGCAGTCATTTCAGACTGGGGTGTGATTTCTGCAAGGAGCCACTCACTACAGTTCAATTTTTACATAAGGACAGGAAATTGTCTGCCCTGCAGGTGGGGGCAGTGTTGGAAGCACACCCACACAGTGGAGTCAGGAGGTCTTAAGGTCCACCATGCTCTGAAGTGGTAACTTTTGAAGGGTGTGCGTGTCTAAGACTTAGCCTCCCAACACGCTCCTAGCAGGGCCCCAAATTGCTCCAAATGGGGGCATTCAGAATATAGTTCCAGGATCCCGATGTTTGTCTTCCTGGAAGGCAGAAGGCGGATGACAGCAGTGAGAACCACAGTTCCTAGTGTACTCACACCCACGTCACCCCAAGCCCCAGGACAGCTCCACAGGACACGGAATTCTCCCAGTGTTACAGGGAGGACTAGGCTTCCTTTTATAGGCAGTCTACTTTCGTTTGGGGCATAAAAACCTGTTTGTAGTTTTATCATTGTTATGCCTTCTATTGGGGTTTGAGAGTTGTGTTTCTCTCTCTCTCTCTCCTCTCTCTCTCTTTAGGTGAGCCACCATTTGGGCCCCTCCAGAAGATGGGTGGAGACTGCTCAGAACTGAGCCTCTGCTTTCCAGCCCCAGCCCCTTCAAATCAGAGCTTTATTTAAAAGGGAAAACTACAGCCAGCATGGTGGCTCACTCAGCCTATAATCCCAGCACTGTGGGAGGCTGAGACCAGAGGATTGCCTGAGCCTGGGGCTTCAAAACCAGCCTGGGCAACTTGGTGAGAACTCGTCTCTACAATAAATCACACACACAAACACACACACACACACAAAAACTAGCCGGGCGTGGTGGCGTGCACCTGTAGTTCCAGCTACTTGGAGGCTGAGGCGGAAGGATCACCTGAGCCTAGGCAGGTCGAGGCTGCGGTGGCCGTGAGCGTGTCACTGTGCTCCAGCCAGGGCGATGAGAGTGAGACGTCAACTCAAACAAAAAAGAGAAACTACATGTCCACAGGGCTGGTGAGAAAACTGGTTTGAGTACTTCCGTAAGGAAGAGCAGGTGTGGAAGCAAAACAGAGGAAGGTGGGGTCCCTGCGGCCCTGCACCGAGCTGGTTAACCCATTCTGGAAGTGGCTCTGAGCCAGCAGCCTAGGGCTAGGTGCGTGGAGACCTCACTGGACTGGACTTCTATCCCCACCAGGCTCCTTTCCGCACACGCAGCCATTGCAGTGCCGGAGAAGAGGAACTCCACACTGGAGCGAAGACAATGGGACTCAGAGCCCCACTGGCCTCCACTCCAACCCCACTGCCTACTGAAGTGGCTCGAGTGACCTGCCCATGTCACCTAGCTGAGGGTGCAGAGCAGTGGCTTGAAGCCCCTGGGAAAATGAGAAGGAAAACTGACTCCCCCTGGGAAAATGAGAAGGAAAACTGACTCATTGTTTCAACCTCAGGCAGGTGTTCTCAAAGGCAGATCCAAAACTAAGAACTTGGTGGCCTGAGTGTCTGGGGTGGCTGATACCCTGATGGCTCCAAATCCAGCCCCTAGCGCAGGGCCGGCCCTTCGTAGGTCCCGGATGCAGGGTTGGTGGTGGAATGTTGGAATGAAAGAGTCCTTGAACGTTGCGGCTGGGACTCCTGTTCTCACAGGTTCCGCATGAAGCTCCATTGTCCGACTTCTTTCCAGATTCTCCAGCCCCCCGGGGCAGCCCTCCTCCGAGAGAAACTGAGGAGTGAATTAGTCAGCGCATTCCTTCTCTGTCTCACTTGCCCTGCCAGGGATCAGAGTCAGCCAACGCCCATTCCGAACTCAGGGTTACACCCCCCAACTGCCGCCCAGCTCTGCCTTTTAGGGCGGTGCCTTGCCTGCTGTTCTGTGAGGCCCACACCCTCTCTAGGGTTCTACCCCTCTCACAGAAGCACAGAAACGAATTAATCTGGCCCCTAGGAAGCATTGTCAACTTTCAGAAGTCAGATCGACCAGGCACTGTGGCTCAAGCCTGTAATCCCAGTACTTTGGGAGGCCGAGACGAGAGGATTACCTGAGCCTAAGGGTTCGAGACCAGCCTGTAGAAACCAGAGAACCTTGTCTCTACAATAAATTAAAAAAATTAGCCGGGCGTGTAGCGTCCGTAGCGCCTGTAGTTCCGGCTACTTGGAAGGCTGAAGCGGAAGGATCGCTGGAGCCCAGCAGGTTGATGCTTGGGTGGCCTTGTGCCACTGCACTCCAGCCTAGGCGACAGATTGAGACTCCAACTAAAAAAAAGAAAAAAAAAGAAAGAAGTAAGATCAGTGAGGACTGCACATACTATCAAAAGGACTGGCTGCTGTTTACAATAAGAAACAAAGAAACAATCCATAGGTCTGGAATGAACAACTGTGGTAACAATGCAAATAAGAAGCAAAGAAACAATCCATAGGTCTGGAATGAACAATTGTGGTAATAATGCAATAAAGTCCGAGTCTGCAGCCCCCTGGCAGGCAAGGGGAAAAGTGGTTTATGCTACTTTCATTATTAAGCTTTAAACAGCATTCCATAGCTTTTCTGGGACCCAAACGTTTTTTTTTTCCTTTCCTTTTTTTCTTTTCTGAGGTGGAGTTTCACTCTGTTGCCCAGACTGGAGTGCAGTGGCCGCTCCCGGCCACCCCAGCCTCGACCTGCTGGGCTTCGGCGATCCTTCCGCCTCAGCCTTCCAAGGAGCTGGAACTACAGGCACGCGCTACCACACCCGGCTAGTTTTTAGATTTATTGTAGAGATGAGGTTTCACCAAGTTGCCCAGGCGAGTCTCGAACCCGCGGGCTCAGGCAATCCACTCACCTCAGCCTCCCAAGGTGCGGGATTACAGGCTGAGCCACTGAGCCCAGCTTTTTTTTTTTTTTTTTTTTTTGAGTTAGAATCTCACTCTTGTCGCCTAGGCTGGAGTGCAGTGACACGCCCACGACCACTGCACCCGTGACCTGCTGGGCTCAGGTGATCCTTCCATCTTCGCCTTCCAAGTAGCTGGAACTACAGATGCACGCCACCACACCAGCTAGTTTTTGTGGTTTATTGTAGAGACAAGGTCTCACCAAGTTGCCCAGGCTGGTCTCGAATCCACAGGCTCAGGCAATCCTCTTGCCTCAGCCTCACAGTGCTGGGATTACAGGGCGAGCCACAGTGCCCAACTGGGACCCAAACTCTTAGAAGTCCTCTCTAATTCGGAGAGAGGCTTCAAAAAATAAGTGATGGGGCATGGGTAAAGGTAAACAAACTTATGCCTAGCTCTGACACCTTGACTTCTAAAAGTTAATTAATTGCTACTTGGAGGGAGCATCAAATAAGCAACAGCAGTGACATTCATGGAAAGTTTTACAAAATATGCAGTTATTTTCCTGTGGCAGTTTCACAATCAACTAAAGAACTGGCAGAAATGCAAATTACTGATCCCACTTCCAGACCTACAGAATTGGAATCTCTCTAGGGAGGGGCCCAGGAATCTTCATCCCCCCTTGAGTTCTCCATGGAATTCCCTAAAACTGTAGAAAACTTTTAGATCTTCTTTCCTTACACTTAGAAACTGCATTCCAAGTTGGAGCCTTGACAAGTAGCTCCCCTTTCCCTCACCACTGTGACTTTGAGCGGCAAAAGAGGACCCCGCTCCCAGGACATTGCCAGCCCTAAGGAAACTAGACGCGTGTCAGTCGAGCCCACCACCCTGTGCTCCCCCCACCACTGCCTTGCCTTGTCAGCTTCTGAGTAGATGCCAAGAAGGGATTAAGCATGCAAAGATTTCACTAGAGGAAATGCATGTGAGACCAAATGTAGAGAGGGCACAGAAGGGACTGCAATGTGAGTCTGGTCCCAAGCAGGGTCACCAAATTTGGCAAATAAATAGCCAGGATAACCAAGTAAGTGTGGATTTCAGATACACATCCCATGTGATATTTGGGACATACTTATACTAAGAATTGTTTGTTGTTCATCTAAAATTTATATTTTTCTAGACATCCCATATGGAACCTGGCATCCCTGAGTGAAGGAGAAAGGGAGGTTGAGTGGGAGCACCCTGGGTTGCTATGTTGTCCAGGGAAAATTCAGCAAAGCCATCAGGGAGTCCCTGAGCCAAAGGTAGGGGAGGAGCCCCCCCCCAGGAATGGGCCCTGATGTACTGAGTCTTGATGGGGCCATGAGAAGTGTGGCCTCAATAGAAACCAGGGTGTGGATTGAAGAGACAGGGGTGGGGCCTTGGGCCAGCTGTGCTCTCTGTGGCCAGAGGCCTGCAAGGCACACGCTAGCACCACCGCATCCCAACACAAAGCCCGGAGTGGCAAAGGCTCAGCAGTGGCTGCCACTGGACACCTGGTTCTAGCCCCAGCTCGACCTCCTTGAAACGAGGTCAAAAAAACCCACCTCTATGGCTCATGCCTATAATCCCAGCACTCTGGGAGGTTGAGGCCAGAGGACTGCCTGAGCTCAGGGGTTCAAGCCCAGCCTGGGCAGCATGGCGAGACCTCTCCTCTACAATAAGTCAAAAAAATTAGCCAGGCATGGTGGCACGCACCTGTAAGTTTCCAGCTACTTGGAAGCCTGAGGTGGAAGGATAGCCTGAGCCCAGCAGGTTGAGGTTGTGGTGGCCATGAGCAAATTACTGATCCTGTCTCCAGACCTACAGAATTGGAATCTCTTGAGGGAAGGGCCCAGGAGTCTTTGCCTGGGCCATGGAGTGTGACTCTGACTCAAAAACAAACAAACAAACAAACAAAATCCACCTCTGCCCCAGTTCTCCCAGCCACCTTGCGGATATCCTAGACAGATAGGTGATAAGGCCGAGTACTTCTCAGTCCTCAGATCAAAAGTTTTGGTTGTGGATTCCAGGCTTGTGTCTCATGTGGGGACTGTATCTTCTGATCAGGGATACTCTGCCTCAGTCGTACAGAGTCACCCCCAACAATTCTCAGTGGATGTGGTCCCCTTTTCCAAAATGTGAAATCCTGAGGGACCGAGTCCCACAGGTCTTGGAGCATCTCACCCGTTTCTGGGGAAACAACCAAGATGCCTAGGGAAGCCGAGAGAAAGGCTGGATATGGTGTCTCATGCTTATAATCCTAATAATTTTGGAGGCTGAGACAGGAGAATTTCTGTGAGACCAGGAGTTCAAGGTCAACCTGGGCAACATAGCAAGATCTTGACTCTACAAAAAGTTCAAAAACTTAGCCAGGCATGGTGGCACGCTCCTATAATCCCAACTACTAAGAAAGCTGAGATGGTAGGATCACTTGAGCCAGGAGTTGGAGGCTGCAATGAGCTGTGATTGTGCCATTGCACTTCAGCCTGGGCAACAGAGCAAATCCTTTTTCTAAAAAACAAAGAGAAGCCGAGAAGAGATTTGGAAGGTAGAATTGACTGGGCGTTCCAGGCCTGGGGGAGGGGAGAGCAGCAAAGGAGTAGGTTAGAGTTCCCCCTGGGTGGCGAAATGACACAGCGGTCCTTAATCTATTAGGGAGCAGAGGGCAGCACTCCTGAGTCCACATGCAAGCAAGGGAGCAGCTGAATAGTACTGTGGGGTTTTAACACACACACACACACACACACACACACACACACACAGTCTTTGTACACTTCTCTTTATGCCGTGGAGGCCACTTCCCCTGCCCATAAGTGTGGGTATACTTTGTGACTTGATTCTAACCAATAAAATGTGGTAGAAGGGGTGGTATGTGCTGTCCAAGACTAGGACATACAAGACATTGTGGCTTCCTCCTTGCTTTCTTTCTTGGATTGTTTGCTCTGGGGAAGCCAGCTGCCATAACATAGGTGTGCCCAAGCATTCCTAAGTACAGTCCAATGGCGAGGAACTGAGGCCTCTGTCATCTGTAGTGTTTGAGCCTGCTTAGAATGGATCCTCCAGCCCCAATCGAGCCTTCAGTTGACTACAGTCCTGGCTGACAGCTTGACTACAACCTCAGGCGAGACCCTAAACCAGAACCACACAACTAAGTGGCTCCTGAATTCCTGACCTACTGGAATTGTGAGATAGTAAATGTTTCTTCTGTTTTTGTTTGTGTGTGTGTGTGGTTTTTTTTTTTTAAATCTTATTTTTAATAGAAACAGGGTCTTGCTATGTTGGCCAGGCTGGTCTCGAGCTCCTGGGCTCAAGCAATCCTCTTGCCTTGGCCTCCCAAAGTGTTAGGATTACATGTGTGAACCACCACGCCCAGCCTAGTAGATGTTTCTTATTTAAAGTCAATAAGTTTTTTAGTACTTTTTCATGCAGCAATAATAACAAATATAAGCACTACAGTTACACATTCAAATTTCAGCTCTACTTACCGCTCTATGCCCTTGGGCAAGGTACCCAATCCCTCTGAGCATCTGGTTCCTCTGGCTTCCCCAAACAGCAGTGAGAAAACCTCTGCCTGATCCTCGCATCCTGGAAAGAGCCAACAAGGGTCCCCCAAGGGGAGGGGCCCTTTCTAGAGGCCAGCCAGCTCTCTTAGAAGAGAAGCTAGATCATATTTCCTTCCAATCATCTGTCTTACACCTGATAAAGACATTCAAACTTAAAGGTCAAGATCTTGTCAACTGTTTTCTCTGATAAGGCAATGGGCCCTGGTCCCAGCTACCTGGGCTTTGGCAGGACCTCAGAGAACAAGGGAGGAAACCCAAGCCCATGAAGATCTCTCCCAAGCCTGTTCACAGCCCTCAGCATCCTTTCCAGCCTCTCTGTACTTTGCTTCTAGGGTGGACCCCTGCGACCTGGCACCAAAGTCACCTCCCCCTTGTGGAAAGCCTGTGGGTTCTGAATTCCCTCCCCACCCTTATTTAGTCCTCATAACCGCCTTCTGAAGTGTCTCTGGCTCCATCTGTCCTGTGGCCAATAACTGCCTGGTGTTGGGGACAAATCTCCGCTCCTCTGCCTTCAGATGAGACAAACCCAGAGCTCCCCAGACATCAGCTGAGGCTGTCTCTTTCCCAGAAGCCTCCGCTTGTGGACTTCTTCTCCTTGCCTGCCTGCTTTCCTACTCTCTCCCTTCTGGACTCTCCTGGGAAGACTCCTAGAGCTCAAACTCCTGACCTCAAATCATCTTCTCTCCACAGCCTCCCAAGTAGCTGCAACCACAGGCATGTGCTACCATGCCTGACTAATTTTTTTTTTTTTTGAGTTGGAGTCTCACTCTGTCACCCAGACTGGAGTACAGTGCAGTGGCCGCTCCCGGATACTGCAGTCTCCACCTGCTGGGCTCCGGCGATCCTTCCGCCTCAGCCTTCCAAATAGCCGGAATCACAGGCGCGCGCTACCACGCCCGGCTAATTTTTTGATTTTATTGTAGAGATGAGGTCTTGCCAAGTTGCCCAGGTGGGTCTCGAACCCGCGGGCTCAGGCAATCCACTCACCTCGGCCTCCCAAAGCGCGGGATTACAGGTTGAGCCACCAAGCCCGGCCCTGACTAATTTTTTGGTTCTTTGTAGAGATGGAGTGTAGAGATGGGGTCTTGCTATGTTGCTCTGGCTAATCTCAAACTCCTGGGCTCAAGCGAACCTCCCACCTCGACCTCTCAAAATACTGGGATTACAGGCATGAGCCACCACACCCAGCCTCTCTCCTGTATTATCTTACTGGACCTTAACTACAGTCTCTGGAGTAATGAATGGATCTCTGGCCCAGCTTACAGAGGCTCCACATGGTCTATCCATGGAACAGATTGGTAGTCATTCCTCTAGTTCCCAAGTGCATAATGCTAGTGGAGAGCAAAATCCCTTCTTTGGTTTCTTGACCTTGCAGGGTGAGAGCTACCTTAGTAGAAAGGGCCTAATGGAAGCCCCTGAAACTACCCCTCCCCTGCCCATCTCACATCCCTGGGGAACTGGCAGAGACTAACACCACCCTTACACATCTTAAAATCCTTGGCCCAAATTCTGGGAGAATCTGACCTGAGACTGGGGGAACACAATGGTTAGCACCTCCAGAATGTCCTGCCAAGAGTTACCCTGATGGGACACGTGATAATATACAGGGCTATGCCCTGTGTCTCTAGACCTGCTGTCAACAAGAGGACTATGTGTGCCAGGTCACAGCTGTAGAAACTGAGCCTTCACTAGGTATTCCGAGACCAGCCCAATCACCACAAAAAAGACAAGTTGGGGAGCTGAGACTCTGTCTCAGATTTGTTCTCCCAGAGCCATATTCCTGGTGGTACAGGGCACCTCATTGCTTCCCAAGCCCGGGCAGATTGGAAACTGTTTCCACTTGTTTGTTTTTTTAAGTTAAAGCATAGACCTGGTTGCCACTATGACCACGTGCATTCCTCAGAAGAGGTGGCCCTCCAAGCACATGCTGGAGGCAGCATCGCCGCCTGCTCCCTGGGCAGCGAACCTGGCAGGAGGAGGCTGGTGGTGACAGTGGGGCCTGCACACTGCATCCCAAAGGCCCCAGGGCCAGGAATGAGGCCACAAGTTCTCTCGCACGCTCCCTAGAAAGACACTCTCCCAGGAGCCAGTGTTGCCAACCTCATCTCTGTGGCCTTTCTCATGTTTTTGTGCTCCAGTGACCTGAGCATGCAGAGTGGCCTCACCCATCAGGACCTGTCCTCGGTCTGTTCCCCTTGTCTGCAATGTCTCCTCCATGCTTCTTATGTAAACATTTCCTCACCATTTTTCATGGGAATGGCAGCGTGGACCGGCATTTAGGGGCTGGGGATCAGGCTCTGGAATCCCGTGACCTGGGCTCTGTTCCAGACTCTGCTGCCATACCCATGTGTGAATGGGCGCGAGTTACTCAATTGCTCTGTGGTGTGCTTGTCTATAAAATGGAACCAGAGACACTTCAGAAGGCCGTGATGAATGCTAAGTAAATATATGCGAAACAATGACCAGAGGGTCTGGGCCATAAAGAACAAAGACCAGTCGAGCCAATTGTCTACCTATCAGCTCTCATGAAATTCTATGGGCCAGATACCATCCAAGGGTCTAGGGATACTGGAATAGGTGTGATGTAGACAGGACACTTCACACACAGAGTAGGCTCTTCACATTTTACTTTTAACTGATGAGGATTAATTTGTTTGTATCTCATTTGAGCGGTAGAATGTCATTTGCAAGACAATGTAGTAGTTAGTGTCTGGCATTAAGAATTCAGATGCTTCTATCTGAACACTTCACAGAGAATGCTGAGTTCAAATTCCAACTCCTCCCTTCCCAGTGAGTGACTTTGGGGAAAATCTCCCATTTATGTCCCATGGCTATTGGAAAGACCAAAAGATACTTTGGATGGTATAAAGCAAGTGTCATACAAACAGGTAATGTTAATGACAGTCAGGGGCTTCTTGGAGATGAAAAAGATGCAAAGGACTGGCTTTTTTTTTTAAAGAAAGTAGAAAGAAGTAAAGTTTGTTATTCACTTTTCACAGATTGGAAAGAGGGACAACACTCAGAGACAAGCACAGAGATTAGATTAGAGAATATAGTTTATTTAGAAAGTAAATTAGAGAGGGAGAAAGAGGAGATTTACCTCTGCAAGGGAGGGGAGGGGACCAAAGCCAGGAAGCATGGCACCAGCCACAGCTCAAGGAGCACATGGCCACACCAGAGTCTAGCAAAGCAATGGCAAGGACTGCCTTTCTAATGGTGGAATTTCAATCACATGCAGGCCAGTGGAAGAGATACATTTGATGGTAGGGGACCTTCCCAGGGAGCTGGAAAATTGAGTCCTGGGGGACCCAACTTTGACCCGTTCACATAAAGCTGATTCTGGGCTTAGCCAAAGTTCCATCAGTACTAAAGATAAAGAACCCTGCAGAGAAACAGAGTGAAGGGCTTTTGGTGAAATAAAGCATCCATTCAGGAAAAGCTCCACCAGGCACTTACGTGCTTCATAGCAGCACATTTACAATTACGACAACTCTGCAAAGCAGGGGTGAGTATGCCTATTTTATAGATGAGGAAACTGACGCTCAGAGGCATAGTAACCTGTCCAAGGCCATTAACTTGTCAGTGCCAGGATTCCACCCAGAATTGTTGGTTCCCAAATCCAGGCCCTTCCTCTAGAGTGCATTTTTCCCTTCTCTGCAGAGCCTCCAGGTAGTTTTTGGGCAGCAATCATTTTTTCCCACCACAGTCTAGATCAGCAGCAAGAATTGTCACAAAGGTCTTGGAGTTAAAGTCTCAGGCTACTCGTGTGCCAGATTGTCCTTCCTGGATCGAGCTCTGCCTCAGTTGTGCAGTATTTATTGTCTGTGAAGCATCAGTGTAGAGCTACTCATTCTGGCTCAGGGAGGGGCATGACGTTTCCACCCCACAGGAATCATGTACACTTTTGTGAACACCTCATCATCTGACACAGCATCCAGCACAAAGTAGGTGCTCAATTAATGGTTGTTGAATGAATAAGTGAAAAATAACAACTGTTACTTATTGCATGTTACATGTCTTCCTCTCCTATATTATCTTTTTCTTTTCTTTCTTTCCTTTTTTTTTTTTTTGAGTTGAAGTCTCACTCTCACCCAGACTGGAATGCAGTGGCACAATCATGGTTCACTGCAGCCTTAAACTCCTGAACTCAAGTAATCTTCTCTTCTCAGCCTCCCAAGTAGCTGCAGCCACAGGCATGTGCTACCATGCCTGACTAATTTTTTGATTCTTTGTAGAGATGGGGACTTGCTATATTGCTCAGGCTAGTCTCAAACTCCTGGGCTCAAGCGAGTCTCCCACCTCGACCTCCCAAAATGCTGGAATTACAGGCATGAGCCTCCACACCCAGCCTCTCTGCAGTATTATCTTGTTAGACCTTAACTACAATCTCTGGAGTAATGAATGGATCGCTGGCCCAGCTTACAGAGGCTCCACATGGTCTATCCATGGAGCAGATTGGTTTTCATTCCTCTAGTCCCCAAATGCATAATGCTAGTGGAGAGTAAAATCCCCTCTTTGGTTTCTTGACCTTGCAGGGTAAGAGCTACCTTAGTAGAAAGGGCCTAATGGTAGCCCCTGAAACTACCCCACCCTGCCCATCTCACATCCCTGGGGGACTGGCAGAGACTAGTGCCACCCTTAAACAACCTACAAGATGCAAGGATGGTGGTCCCTTCCAGAAGCTAAATCCTGTAGGGTGACAGTTAACTACTGCAAACTTAACCAAGTAGTAGCCTTGGTTGCTGTTGCCAAATGTGTATCATTGCTAGAGTAAATTAACAAGACTTCACGTGTGAGGGGGGGCCTCCCCCAACATGGAATTTATTTATTTATTTATTTATTTATTTTTGAGTTGGAGTCTCACTCTGTCACCCAGACTGGAGTGCAGTGGTCGCTCCCGGCCACTGCAGCCTTGACCTGCTGGGCTCCGGCGATCCTTCTGCCTCAGCCTTCCAAGTAGCTGGAACTACAGGCGCACGCTAATTTTTTGATTTTTATCGTAGAGATGAGGTCTCACCAAGTTGCCCAGGCGGGTCTCGAACCCGCGGGCTCAGGCAATCCACTCACCTCGGCCTCCCAAAGCGCGGGATTACAGGCTGTGCCACCGAGTCCGGCCTGGAATTTATTTATAAAAAATTATGCATTTATTCTTACATATTTAAGCTTCAGTCATCTTCAAAGTACTCTCTGTTTGATGTGATACACCTATTGAAAATCTATTTCCACTGCTTAAAATGGTTTTTGAACTCGTCAATTTTGATGCTTGTTAGTGTTTTTGCTGCTTTTTGACTTACTTCTTCCACACTGGCAGAACATTTTCCCTTTGAGGACTTTTTTCATCCAGAGAAACAAAAAAGTCACTTGGGGTGAGATCAGGTGAATAGGAAGGGTGGGCACGGGGATCATGCTGCTTTTGGTCAAAAACTGCTGAACACTCAGTGCAGTGTGGGCAGGTGCACTTGTAAATCATCCATTATGAAATGGGCAAAAATGTTGAATCTAAAAAAAAAATTCACTGAAGCTGATCACAGCCTCTCACAACAATGCTAGCTGGTACACTGATACTGATGGGTTCCTAGAACACTTACCTAGTAGGGGAAGCCTGTACTACAAGGGGTCCACCCTTCAAGTAATAATTCTGGTTTTGGGGGGATTCCCCAAAATGCAAGGCTGCATTTTCCTTTTCTTCCATTTTTATCAGAAAAGAGCACAAGAAACAATCTACTTTTCCTTGAGATAGGCTGCTGTGCACACTGCCAACCCTGCCCAAGGGCTACATGACTTCTCCTGCCCTCTGTCATAACATGGGGACCCATGCCACCTAGATAGCCCTCAGAGCACCCTGGGTCCACTGCATTTAGATCACATCATTGGAACAGAGGATTGAGGAGTGACTAGCATTTTAGAGACACATGTACTCAAGGGGTGGGAGATAACCCCTAGAGAACTCTGGCACCCACTGGATCAGGCAAATATTTAAGGGTCCAGTAGTCTAAGGCATGCCAGAGCATCCCCTCCAAAGTAACAAACATATTGCAGCTTCTAACACCTCCTACTAAGAAGGAAACACATTGCCTCGTAGGCCTCTTCAGGCCTAGAGAATGGGAATACTGCTAGGAACCATGTACTGATGGGCACTCATGGGGCCAGCTTGAGTGGAGCCTTGAGCAGGGAAAGGCCCTGCAGCAGGTCCAGGTGGCAGTATAAGGGGCCCTGCCACTTCAGTTTTACGGACCAGCAGAGGTATTAGGGGTATCTGTGGTAGGAAAATGCATTGTTTGTTGTTTATAACAAGTCTTGATAAGTAAGTCACTGTGTAAATGCCTCAGATTCTGGAGAAAGGCCATGCTGTCTGCACTGGAGAATTACGTACTTTCCACAAAACAGGTTCTAGCAAGTTCCTGGGCCCTAGTGGAGATAAAATGCCTGACCATGGAACTCAAAGTGACCATACCACTGTGGGAGGTAAGAACATGCTATCTTACAACATGCCACTCTAGCATGTTGACCATTTTGAGTTAAAGGCAGGCGCTTGAAAAACAGTAAGTGCAAGAAGATCATTTTGACTTTCATGTTGTTTGTTTCTTTTTTTTAAATTGGAGTCTCACTCTGTCACCCAGGCTGGAGTGCAGTGGCACGCTCATGGCCACCACAGCCTCGACCTGCTGGGCTCAGGCAATCCTTCCACCTCAGCCCTCCAAGTAGCTGGAACCACAAGTGTGCACCACCACATCTGGCTAATTTTTATTTTTTTATA
>CAUYQG010156332.1:0-21968 GCA_963574415.1 Tarsius wallacei
CTCCCCCCACCCCCTGCAGTGAAGGCCAGCCACCAGCACCCCATGCCCTCCGCTGTCCATCGCCCCAGGTCACAGGAACTTCTCAGGATTAGCCCCTGGGTAAGACTGTGCCAGCTCAGTGACAACAGGGGCCATGGAGGCACCAGGCGGGAGCCAGGTGATTAATTCTGGGGACAGCCGGACCGAGGGGGTGTGAGCAGGCGGAGTGTGGAGGTGTCACTCCTGTGAAGCAGGGACATTTTTCACGCTGTCACTGGCAGGCCACGTATCTTTAAGCAAACAACAGAATAAATAATTCAGGGGCCCGATTGTAGGCAGATTGGGCACAGAGACAAGGGGGACAAATGGGGGCTGTCAGCTTGTGCCTGGCGCTGCCCGGCTCGTTGTTTGAGCCGCCAGCAACGGAAACTAGCAGCGAGAACCTGTCACCAGCTGGGGGTGGGTTTGGGGCCTCTGCCTACACACACCTCACCCTTCTACTCATGCTGAGGGTGCTGTCCCCATTCTGGAGTGTCATTGTTCCTTCCCTGTCCTCAGCTCTGCCCTCTCATCCAGCTTTTTTTTTTTTTGCATCAGGATCTCACTCTGCCAAGGCTGGGGTGCAGTGGCACAATCACAGTTCACTACAGCCTTGACCTCCTGGGCTCAGGTGATCCTTCTGCCTCAACCTCCTGAGTAGCTGGAACTACAGACATACACTACCACGCCTGGCTAATTTTTATTTTTTGTAGAGACAAGATCTCTCATTGTTGCCCAGGCTGATCTTGAACTCCTGGACTCAAGCAATCCTCCCTTCTGGGCCTCCCAGAGTGCTGGGATTACAGGTGTGAGCCACTGCACCCAACCTTGCCCAGTATTTTGTGGGATTTAAGCATGTTTCCATCCACCCTTTGGCAGACTCCAAATGGGGTTTATTGTCACCCCATCTTACAGATGAGGGAATTTCAGCTCTGAGAATGGTAGTTTGCTGGAAGGGCCACCTGGCAGGTGCTGAAATTCCCTCTAGCAGCGCAGGCAGGCCTGGACCTCAGGGCTCCTGACTTCCAGCCAGAACTCTTCCCTTGGAGCCTCACTTTTAGCTCATGGAGCTGACTCACTGCTCCCATTTTCTAGATGGTGAGACTGAGGCTAAAGGACTCTGGGGCCTCTGGCTTGTAGCTGAGGGCTGAGTGCCTCCCCATCTTCTGGAACCTGTGAACTGGGTTTTCTAGGGGAGTCAGCTCTGGTCTTAGAGGAGAGCAGGGGGCCAGCTGTCCGTCCTCTCTGCACTCCCTCGTCCCTCCACCTCCCCCTGTGCTCCCCAGCCACCCTTAGGCGTGCACTCCTCTGGATTTTGCTGCGCTGCCGGGGTTTTCTTCCATCTCTGAGCCAGGAGCAGCTGACAGGCTTTGCAGGTTTGGAAACTCATTTTGATCAGTTCACCTGGGGGTGATGGGACCCTGGGGAGCTGAGTTTCACCTGCTTGGCCTGAGGGCCAGAGATTCCCGGAGCAGACACTGCAGCTCTTTGTCTAACCAGGGGAGACAGAAGGGGTGGGGATGTTGGGGGCCATCAGGAGCCCCTCAGGAAAAGACATGGTCTGCCTAGGCAAAAAGGGCCACCCTGCTCGTGTGACAGAGAAACTGAGGCCCAGCAGAGCGGAAGGACCTGCCTGAGGTCACAGAGCAAGTGTGAGGCCTCCCTGTAGCTGGCGTCCAGGCTCTGCGTGTACTCCCAGCCCAAGCCAGGTCACTACCTAGATATGCCCCATCAAAATGGACCTTTCCAGGCCGGGTGCAGTGACTCAAGCCTGTAATCCCAGCACTTTGGGAGGCCGAGGTGCGGGGATTGCCTGAGCCCACGGGTTCGAGAACAGCCTGGGCAACTTGGTGAGCCCTCATCTCTACAATAAATCAGAAAATTAGCTGGTTGTGGTAGCACACACCTGTAGTTCTGGCTACTTGGAAGGCTGAGGTGGAAGGTTTGCCTGAGCCTAGCAAGTTGACACTGGGGTGGCCGTGAGCATGCCACTGCACTCTAGCCGGGGCAACAGAGTAAGACTCTGACTCAAAAACAAAAAACAAAAAATGGACCTGTCCCTTGGTCCCTCTGCCCTTTCGGTCACCCAATAACCTGGGACAGAGCCATTTTAGAAATGAAGGTAGGAGACACAATATCAGTAAGGGTACCTGATCTCAAACCAGGCAAAGTGGGGACCAAAGGGAGGCCCAAACTTTACCTGTATGATGACTACTTGTATACCTAATCCTGAATTGTACCTCACATCTTTAAAAAAAAAAAAGATTACACCGGCTCTCCCCCCAAAAAGAAAGGAAGGTGAGGATGCTTTGTAACCATAAGATGCCCTGCTGGGTCCTCACTCTTTTCCTGGATGTTGCAGTGAGTGCCATTTTCTCCCATTAGCACCCGTCCAGGTGGCGATGAAACCTTGAAACCTCTCTGCCATTGCCCAGTCGAGTGATTGTTCATCCTCTTGCTTGAATATTTCTGTTGACAGGGAGCTCACTACCACATAAGTCCATGGACTCCCCTCAGCTCAGGCCAGGAGAAAGTTCTTCCTCTAGCTGAACTGAACTCTGAACCTTGTGCCTCTCCACTGGTCCCGTAGTGAGTCCTTTTGCTCACCCCATCCCCAGCAAGCTGGCTTCTTCCACACGTGGTGGGTTCTCTGGTGGTTTGACACAACAGTCCTGCCTGGGTTTCTGGTGATGCTGCTGTGACAGAGAGGGCCCAGAACAAAGCAGTTCAGATCTGACAGATGTCTGTTTCTCTCTGCCCTAATAGTGGGTGGGCCAGAGCGGAGACCTGGGCTCCTTCCATCTTGTTGCTCTACCGACTCCCAGAGGGTTGAGGCTGGTTGACCTTGAGGCTGTTTTGCTCACAGAAGGGGAGGAGAGAAAGTACAGGAGCGCACTCTATTTTAATCGAATGACACGGGAGTTGGCCTCAGTCCTCCCACTGAGGTTTTGTTAGCAAGTGTGTAGTCACACAAGGCCCCACTTAGCTGCAAGGGAGGCTGGGAAATGTACTCCTCAACTTGGGGAGAGAGGGTGGGGGGGCGATTTGCAGAGCACCACGCTGCTCCCCCAATTTTCTCTTCTTCAGACCAGATGGCCCTGGCTGAGCCCAGCAGATGTGCCTCCTTTTTGAGCTGCCAGGGTCCATTGTAGGGTCAGGGCAGCTTTAAGACAAAGGGCAGCCAGGCTTGGTGGCTCAGCCTGTAATCCCAGTGCTTTGGGAAGCCAGGTGAGTGGATTGCCTGAACCCGCAGGTACGAGACCCACCCGGGCAACTTGGCAAGACCTCATCTCTACAATAAATAAAAAATTAGCTGGGCATGGTAGCACGTGCCTGTAGTTCCGGCTACTCGGAAGGCTGAGGCGGAAGGATCGCCAGAGCCCAGTGGGTCGAGGCCGGGAGCGTGCTACTGCATTCCAGTCTGGGTGACGGAGTAAGACTCCAACTCAAAAAAAAAAAGACAAAGGGCAGCATGAATGTCCCCCATCTGCTTCCCCTCTCTGCACCAGCAGACCAGCTCCCACCCCAGGCGGCAGGACTGCCCTGATTACTCCCACTAAGTCGGCCCCCAGACCACTGAGGGAAATCCTCAACTTTAGCAGGTCAGTACAAAACCAAGGGTCCAGCCAGATTCCCTGCCCCTCCCTCTGGTCCCAGTTCCTCGTCTGTCCAATGGGGCAACACTTTTTTGGCCTCCTCACTCAGCTGCTATGAGGTCTGTACCCTAACAAGGCAGGGGACACACTGCCCTCAAGAGCTGCTGTCACCCTCCGGCAGTGGACAGGAACTGGGAGAAGACCAGATAGGCCATGAAGTAATTGCCAAGGGCCCAGGACTGAGTGGAGGCAAGGGCACCGAGGAGTAGAAGGGATGGGTGCTCAGGGCCGTGGGGCTCTGAGGACTTGTGATTTCTTTGGGCCTGCGGCAGAGGGTGGGATCCATCGTGTACCTCAGTCTCCAGCAGGATCAGCCCTCTCTGGTTCTCAGGATCTGTTTCCTCTGTCCCGTTTCCACTCCCTTCTCCCAGGCCACCATTCTAGTTCGTTTCATGCATGTTCTTCCCATCTGCCCATCCACAATGTATGTGGCCAAACTGAAAGACTAACCTTTGGTGACATTTTAAGGTTATATGATATCACACATAGAAAGAATTCTTAAAATCCTTCTGGTGGGATTGGGAGGGGCAGGGGCTCTGTGGTGGGGAGGCCCCCACTAAGGAGTGGTACTTAGTGGGAGGGCTCAAAGGAGGGGCCATCTCTGGAGTGACCAAGGGAGAGGAAAGGCACTCCGGGCAAGCAGCCGCCTGGGCAAAGGTGTGGGAGCGGGAGACGGGCGAATCCCGGGAATGCGGAGCAGGAAACTGCAGGAGAGGCCACTGCAGAGGTAGGGTGGGACTGGCGCATGGTTTGGGAGGTGCTGGCTGCTCAGTTCAGGACTGGATGCCACGGGAGCTAGGGAGCTATGGTGGGTTCTTGTGCAGGGCAGTGCCATGTGGAAGCAGGGCTTGAGAAAGGCAGTCCCTGAATCCCAATTACCCTGGTCTCTCTCCTTCCAGCGCTGGCCACCAAACAGACTTATGTCACCTACACCAACCATGCCATCTAGCTAGGCCATGAGCCCAGCAGGAAGAGGAAGAACCGCAACCCTTGTGGATGGTGCGTCAGGCCAGGGCCACGCCCAGGGGCCCAGCTGATGTTCTGCCTGCCCGTGGGTGCCCACGGACGTGGCTTGGTGCTGAGGACAGCAGAGCCTCCGGCCGTCACTGCTGGGCAGCCTGGGCAAGCCAGGTGGACGGCAGGAGGAGGACACTCCAGGCCGCTGCAAGAGCCTTTGTCTTGGGCCATTGCCCCTCCTGGCCACAAACCACAGGGGCTCAGGTGGTGTGGGCCCCAGGACT
The DNA here is from genome assembly GCA_963574415.1 of Tarsius wallacei. Classification (NCBI taxonomy): domain Eukaryota; kingdom Metazoa; phylum Chordata; class Mammalia; order Primates; family Tarsiidae; genus Tarsius; species Tarsius wallacei. The sequence continues at coordinate 4,916 of CAUYQG010156332.1, forward strand.
GGGTCTCTCCTTCCCTCCGTCTCTGCCTGTTCCATGTCTGTCTCCAGCTCGTCTCTGCGTTCTCTGACTGTGTGTCGCCTTTTCTTTCTTGTTGTCACTGCTCTTTGTGTCCTCGGCTTTCCTGTGTCTTTCTCTCTGGCTCTGCCTCCTCCCATCCTCCTCTCTGTCTCCAGCTTCTCCGCTTCCTCCTGGGTTCTGCCTGTGTCACTCCTCTCATGCCTTTTGCTTTCCTGTCCTTGACTTCATTTCCATCCAGTTTCTGCTCCTGTCTCTGTTCCACCCACTCCCAATCCATCAGATCTTACGTGTCGCAAAAGAGAAAAACGGAAAAAAAAAATCAAAACACAAAAAAGCCAAAACAAAAACAAATCTCGAGTGTGTTGCCAAGTGCTGCGTCCTCCTGGTGGCCTCTATGTGTGTCCCCGTGGCCCGCAGCTTGCCCGCCGGCCCCGCCCGTCTGCCGTGTGTCCTGCCCGCCTGCCCGCCTGCCCCTCCTGCCGACCACACGGAGTTCAGTGCCTGGGTGTTTGGTGATGGTTATTGATGACAATGTGTAGCATGATTGTTTTTATACCAAGAACATTTCTAATAAAAATAAACACATGGTTTTGCACCTGAGCTTCACATCTGCCGGGGACCACAGGCCCCACCTGCAGCCGGAGGGAGGCCTGGGCTTGGAGGGAAGTGGGGACTGGGTGGTGGAGATGGGACCTGGTTTGGATGGAGACTGCTCCCCGGGCTGGGATTAGTGTGGTGTGGAGAGACCTTGGGAGGGAGGGGCCGGGTTTCCAGGTAAGGGACATGGACGGTGTGGAAAATTCCAGAAATCCGCACCCGGTGGTCTCCTAATTAAGGGGGTGCTCTGTCCCTTGCCCTGCCGCCTCGAAGGAGGGTGCTTTGTCTGCCCTGCCTCTCTGTCTCATCCCTCACACATGGAACCCCTCACCCCATAACCCTCTCCTGTCCTGTTCTTCCAGCCAGGAATCCTCCTCTTGAGACATGGGCTTCCGGGCCTGCTGGGACCCACAGCCCTCTTCTCTTATGTCTAGACCCAGGTGCTAGGATGAGGTGTCTGTCCCAGAGATCTGTGTGTACGTCTGGACCTCCACATGCATGCTTGTCTGCCTTGTGTGAGTGCCCATCTGTCTGTCTCTCACGCCCGAGTGGCTGAGTCCATGTCACACCCATGTCGTGAGAACACCCATCCAGGCCAGCTTCGAGTGTCCACACAGCTGGCTTTCTAGACAAGACAGGCGGGCAGGAGCACGAGCAGTTTGGGGACTAGGCTCTGCCAGGGGTAGATTATAAAGCCGGTGATGCACTGAGGCCGCAGGCAGCAGCTGGAGCCCATGCTGCCTGTGCCATCACCCCTGCCCCAGTTTGCCCTGTCCCCCAGTTCCTGCAACCCTCTCCCCACCTCCAGGCTAGCTGATGGGGCTGTGGGGCACAGTGGCCGAAGGACTAGGGCAGGGAGCCAGGCTGAGAGTGGGTGTGAGGGTGTGTGCAGAGGTGAGGCTGGGCATGCCAGGTGTTAGTGCCCCCTCAATCTGCCACCCTTACTCCTGGATGGAGGCAGGTGGTCTCAGTGTATACGTGTGCACAGCATCTAGTTATATGTTCCATAAACATCTGTGCAAGGAAAGGAGAGAAGAAAGTGGGTGTCTCTTGCCGATCGTTTTGCTTGTGCAGGATGGTCCTAAAGTCCCCCACTCAAAATTGATACCACCCAGTGCTCCAGTCCAAGCAGGCAAAACTTGGTTGCCAGACCAAGAGTCCTTTCCAGAAGCCTCCAGGGAAGTGTTTGTTTGTGGAGAGGAGGGGGAAGGGGGTGCAGTCAGTTTTCCCCTTAGGTGGTTGTCCGAAAATCCCCAGCCTGGGCACCTTGCCCCTCCCCTCGAGGTGATTGACACTCTGAGGTCCAAGCACAGGTGGAGGGCCTGGCCCAGAGCCCAGGGGTTTGTGCTCAGCCCAGGACTTGCCTAGGTGTCCCCCACATCTGTGGGACCCCATCTGGGTTCCAAGGAGAGAATCACCTTCTCTTCAGACGGGGTGCTGCCCCTCTGCTCCCCTCAGCTTTCAGGAGAGGACAGTGGGAGGTGGAGAAGGGGACCAAATTCAGACTTCAAGGCCTCCTGCGGTTGTGAGGAGGCTGACAGAACCTGCCAGAGCCAGGGCAGGCTGGGCGGGGCTTAGACCTTCAGACTTCCCTGAGGTTTGGCTTTGTCCAACCTTCCTGGGGCATCTAGGCCCTGCCCTCAGGGGGCTACCAGTCTAATAGGGAGACAAAGCAGACTGTCCCAAAGCAAAATAATTGTGGGGACGAGGTGGATTGAGTAGGGAAGGCTTGGGTGGTGTGTGACTCTTGGCCGCTGAGCCTGGAATGCAAAGAGGTTTGTGGGCTCATGGGCCTGAGTGGACAGGAGGGTCCAGGCCCCAGCAAGAGTTTGCCAGTCCCCACAGATAGGACCTGGTGGGAAGGACATGTGGCCCTTCCTGGGCCAGCTGGCCGCTCACCTTTGCCCCCTCACCCCCAGTTATGAATGCCCAGGCTCCTATGAGACCCCAAGGAAGGTGAACTCTTGCTCAGGCTCTTCAGAATATTGTATTTCAGCAAGAAGGGACCCTTGCACCCTGGATAGGAAGCTGGCAGCCCCCAAGAAAGTTGTCCCATATGAGGGGCTATGGGGTCCCCGCAGGCTCTGTGACCACTCCTCCCCTGTGGCCTCAGCCTCCTCAAGGCGGGAATGGAAGGATTAGGCTAGTAGACATTCTACCCCTCAGTGCACTTTCTAACTAACCACAGGGGAACTTTTAGACAGTGCGGATGCTGGGCTCGGCTCCAGACCCCTAGATCTGAGCCTCTGTGGGTGGGACTGGGGGTGTTTTCAGAGGATGGGCCATGCAGCCCAGTGGGCCAGGTGTGGCACCAGACCCCGGGGTTTATAAAACGGGACGGACACGCAGTACCTGCTTGAGTGCTTGTCTGGGATCCAACCCAAGGCTGGGTTGCGCCAGCCGGAGTGGGAGCCCACCAGCTCCAGGCCAGCTGCACACCCAGGCCACCCTGTGGAACTCCTAGGATCCTGGGAAGGCCAGCTTCAGAAGCAGAGGCTGAGTGGAGTCTCAGGTCCCTGCCTGCTCAGAGGGCTGGTTCTGAACTCTAATGTCCTAGGGTCTGTCCCTGCTATTCTTGAGTTCTGGAGGCAGAGGCAAGGCGGGACAGAGAGAGAGAGCCATGAGGAAGGGAGGACCCTGTCGGCACCCTGCCAGGATGTTCCTGGCATGGCTTCAGCCTCCAGGCCCAGCAAGGGATCCCAGAGAACCCTCCCCACCCGAAGAGGCTCAGACTGCAGAAGACTGTGTGGCCCTCTTCCTGCAAAAGCCGGGCCATGGACCCTCATTCAGTCGTTGCCACTGGGGCCGGGGTTCCCTCCTCCTAGCACCAGGTTTCCCTCTGCCCACTGAACATCAAGGTGCTCTCCCTGGCACTGAGGGCTCCTCCCTGACCCCCTGCCTACCCGCAGGGCTTGGCCCTGGCACTCCGAGCCTCTCCCCCCTCCCCACAGCCCAGCACGGAATGGCACCCGGCACCAGAATCTCACTTCAGTTGGCAAAAGCAGCAATTAGCATCTAATGAGGCTTCTTGCTTTATTTTTAGGTAACCTCCAAGGCCCTGCCTGTGTAATTCAGCCCGCCATTGCTCGGCAGATAATTAAAGCATGTCACCATAATTTGCCTTTTTTTCCCTATAAAGCCCCGTAATTATGTTTTTATTGTGAGTGAGGGAGGAAAGGGTGGGGGGAAGAAAACCAAGAGAGGTGGGTTGGGGCAGGAAATGGGGCCTGGCTCCCTTAGCCAAACCCCTCTTTCTCCATCAGCAGAACAATTACCCCCACTGCCATTCTGGTGCAGCTATCCGGAGGCCCTACTTAACTTTTGGGGCACCTCTCCTCCTGTCCTTACAAGACCAGCCCCAGTCTGCTTTGGAGTAATCCAGTGGGCAGGGAGGGAGTCGAGCTGGAACCAGAGGGGCTGGAAGTTGATGCTTCCGAGCCGGCTACATGGGGATTCCTTATCCCAGTCACTTTCTGTGTCTGTTGGACAATTTCTGTCACAAAAAGTTAAATAAAAGTCCACTGCCAGGAAGGGGGTTGCTGCCTGTGGGCAACTGGTATTCTTTCTAACTACGAGGTGAAGGGCTGTCTTTTTGCACCAGGAAATACATCTCTGTCATTATTTTGGGGAGCCTCCCTGGGGTATCTGAAATCAGACTCCCCGATCTTGCAGGCCAGCTGGGAACAGCCGGGCAGCTGCCCACATGGTTTGAGGGAGTCCACTGCTCCAAACGTCTTCCCAACTCCAGCTTTGGTGCCTAAAATTCAGCAGTTTGAGCCTCTGGCTTCTGGACTAAGGCGTGTTCTCCCAAAACACATCGACTGACTGGCAACCATGTTGGAGTCCAACAGCCCCCAAAGGTGTGGGGCAGGGGACAGGTAAGTTTAGAAAGAGCTTCCCAGATGTCCCTAACTCAAGAGGCAGGCTCTCCTCTGCTCTGATAGCACCTCAGTCCCAGAGGTGACATTCCATCCTATGGGTCTGCTCACTGCCTTGTCCCTCACCTGGATGTCACCCCATCAGGGCAGGAACTTTTTCCTCTTCGCTCACAGGTGAATCTCAGGGCCTGGGACAGTACCAGGCACACAACACGTATTTATTGAATGAATGAATTGAGGAGTGGGCTGGGTTTAGAGGGCCTATTTAGCTGCATCGCCACCCCCTAGCACTCAGCTCTATCTGTGAATCTCTGTCCAAAGTCCAGTGGGCTATGTCTTCCCAAGATCTTTGCCAGAGACCTGGGTGTAGCATGCTGGTCATCAGGTCAGAACTGACCCCAACTCCCTCCTACCAGGGTGACAGGCAGGAGGAAGCAGGAGACCTGGATTCTAAGTAAGGTTCTGCTACCAACTCGCTGTGTGCCCTTGGGCAAGTAACTTTCCCTCTCTGGGCTTCACTGTCTTCATCTTTAAAATGAGGGATTGAGCTCTAAGTTCTAAGACCCTGGGTACGAAGCCCTCCCCTTTCTGGCTGCCTCAGAAAGGGGAGGTGACTGCCAAGAAGAGTCTTTGGGGACCAGTTGCTATGGCAACCGTGCACATAGTGGGAGTGGGGAGGGGCTTGGGTGTGTAAGTCCCTCCTCCAGCTCAGGTTTTCTGTCTGTGATTGGAGAGAGAGGTTTTCCTAAGGCTATGGAGCAGTGGGGAAGATGGAGGTGAAAAAAGCATAGACCCAAGTGTTAACTGGGTAGGGCCCCAAGAGCCATCCACTACGCCATCACACACATGAACAGAGGAGGAGACTGAGGCCCAGAGCATCAACACACTGGTCAGGACTTGAAAGGCCTCGGAAAGACCTACCCCATCTGGACCAGCCACCCTCTATCAACCTGGAAAGTTGGGGGCACAGGTTTTCAGAGGGTCCCGTCCCTCCAAGCTTGTGAGGCTGTCCTGGGAGAGCAGAGACTGGAGCCTGGAGGGAAGGATTTGCCTCATTCATCCAGTCCATGGAAGGGACGGCTGGGTTCCGGCTCCTGCTGGATGTGGGCAGGATGGGGGTGGGGAACCACAGGAGGCCAACTGAGGGACCTCCGCTACGTCTCTGTGACTTGGCACCTGAGCCTGTTAGCTGTCTGAACTTGAGTTTCTAGTGAAACAGAGAGAAGAGCATCTATTGAAAATGACTTCAAGACTGCAAAACCACCATAAGACTGCAGGAGATCGGGAAAGGGCTTGCGCCCTGCCCCTGAATTCTGGCTGCCTCACCTGGCAAGACAGCATGCTGTCCTGTGCTCTTCCTCCCGCCTGGTCTCTGACTCCTCTGTGGCTTTGGGCTTCTTTTCCTCCACCAGCTCCTCAAAGGTCAGGGCTCCTTCTGGGGCTCCAGGCCCAAGGCTCTTTTCTTCTATTTCAGAAGTTCCATGGCCTTTCTCATGTAAAGTCACAGCTTTAGTGTTTCCCAATACTCCAAGTCCTCTGCTACGTCTCCCAGCCCCCCTTGCAGCTGGGTTGAGGCCATGTGGCTGTTATGGCCAATGAGCTGTGAGTAAAATCAACACCAGTCCCTTCTGGGCTGAGGCCTGGTGTGCTTCCTCCTCCATGCCTCTCTTCTCTTGCTATGCCAACCCGGGAGTCACACGGTGAGAGGGTGGCACTTAAGGTGGAGGCACCTGGGTCCCTGAATCACTGGATGGAGGAGAGCCTTTGCCAACCTATGATGAACTTAACATGGACAAGAAATAAACTTGTTTTAGGCTAAGATGCTGAGATTTCAGGGTTTATTTGTTACTAAGTTACAGCTTTTCTTATCTAACTAATACAGCATCAGATGAGTACAAAATCTATATAGCTCTCCCAACCTTCTATTGAACCCTCTCCTGGCTACTCAGAATTATCTATGGTGGAATCCATAGTCTTCTCCTAAATCTTCCTCTTCCATATTCCCTAATCCCCGTGTTGGTGGTCACCAGCCACCTGAGCCAGAAACCTGCACCTTATCCTAGACCACCTCTCATCAAGCCCCCACCATGCCTTCTGTCCGCTCCTATGCCCAGGGCCACCTCCTGGATTCACGCCCTCTTCACCTCTGTTCCACGGACAGCTGTCACTGTCTTCCAGCTCCTGAACCAGCATCCTACCTGTATCTCAGGACTTCAAAGGTTTTGCTCCCTGTCCTCTGAATTGCACTGTTTCCAAGGGGCATTTCTATCTTTGTCATCATCCTTATCTCTGTCCCTTTATATATAACAGTGTCTCTTGTCTCTAACTGTTTTTTAGGTTTCTCTTTCTCACCAGTTTTAGGTAATTTAGTTATGATGTGCACTGGTGTAGTTTCCTTCGTGTTCCTTTTACTTGGGTTTTGTTGACCTTCTTGGATCTGTGGGTTCATAGTTTTCACTATATTTGGAAAATTTTTGGCCATTATTTCTTCAAAATGTTTCCATCCACCCTTTATCTTCTCTCCTTCAGAGACTTCTATTATAGGTATATTAGACTTCAAAGTTGTCCGACAGCTCAATGACGCTCTTTTCATTTTTTTTCCAGCCTTTCTTTCTTTCAGTATTTCACTTTGTATAGTTTCTTTTGCTACGTCTTCAAGTTCACTAACCTTTTCTTCTGTGCTGTCCAATATGCTGTTAATTATATTCAGTGCTTTAAAAAAAAAAATCTCAGGCAACCTCCTTGGGTCCCTTCCCATAGTGGGAGCTTTTCTGTCTGCTCAATAAATCCTGCTTTCTAAAAAAAAAAATATCAGCATTGTAGCTTTTATCATTAGAAGCTCGATTGGGTCTTTTTTATGTCTTTCACATCTCCAACTCAAAGTTCATTTTTCCTATAGCTTCTTGAATTGTATATGGAATACAATTATAAGAACTGTTTGAATGTCCTTGTCTACTAATTCTCTCATCAGTGTCATTTCTGGGTTGGTTTCAATTGATTTTTCTTCTCATTATGGGATACATTGTCCTCTTTTGTATACCAAGTAATTTTTTACTGAATGCTAGACATTGTAAATTTTACTTTGTTGGGTGCTGATTATTTTTGTACACAAAGAAATACTCTTGAGCTTTGTCCAGAATGAGATTAAGTTACTTGGAAATTGCTCGATCCTTTCAGGTCTTGCTTTTAAACTTTGTTACGCAGGACCAGAGCAGCATTTAGCCCAGGTTCAGTAATGTCCCATTAATGCAACAAAATCGAAAACTGTGTGAGTGTTCTCGTCTGTGTCCCATGAAGTACGAGGTTTTCCACTTTGGCTGGTGGATCACATGTGAGCTCCACTCATTGTTCCCTCTAATCAGTCTTGGGTAGTGTCCTCACTGGAACCTGATCATATTCAGCTGAATGCTCCTGGGGGCCTCTCAGGGACTCTGACCTGTGAACTCTAGCCACCTTGTCCTCCCTGGACTCCAGCTCCATCTTCTGTGCCTGCATCTCCTCTCCCTGTGCCTCAGCCTGGAAGCTCAGTCTGAATACTAAGTGGGACAATTGTAGGCTCACCTCATCTGTTTCCATCTCTTAAGATCATGATCATTCACTGCTTAATGTCCAGTGTCTTGGGAACCATGGTTTCATGTATTTTACCCGTTTTTGTTTTTTGGTTGTTGTTGTTATTTTGGACAAGAAGGTCAATCTGGTCCAGGGATTAAATCCCCAAATCCATATGTTAAAACCTTATCACCCAATGTGGTGGTATTAGGAGGTGGGACCTTTGGGAGGTGAGCGGGGTTAGATAAGATCATGAGGAATAGGACTAGTACTCGTGTAAGAGTCTTGAGAGAGCTCGCTTCTTTCTCCACTCTCTGCCATGTGAGGATACAGCAAAAGGTGGCTGTCTGCAACCTGCGAGAGGGTCCTTTCTGGAACCCAATCATGCTGGCACCCTGATCTCAGACTTCCAGCCTCCAGTTAAATTTCTGTTGTTTGCAAGCCACCCAGTCTATGGCCATTTGTTCCAGCAGCCTGAGCTGACTAAGACATCCCTCTCACTTCATTTCAGTTGGAAGTGGAAGAGTTCTCTTTCCTTCTAAGACACAGGTCTGATCGGGTCACTCCCCTGGTAAGTTTCACCCGAGCTTTCTCAGGCCCTTGGTCTAATAACAAGAAGGGCTAACTCAGTGCCAGCACTATTTTAAGTTGGACATGTATTGAATTGTTTAATCTTTACAACAACTGTATAAGGGTAGTGCTCTTTTTGTTCCCAGTTTACAGATGGAGATGCTGAGGCTCAGGGAGCTTAAAAATAACTTGCTCAAGGGCACACAGCCAGGAGGCAGTGGAGCTGGGATTTGAACCCAGGCAGCTTGGCTCTAGTTCTCGTCCTTAGCCTCTAACGCACACTGTTTCTCGGAGACATAGCAGCAGACATATCTGCTGACTCACGGGAGGGGGTGTGAGGGGGAGGAGTCAGGGTTGACCCCAAGACTTCTGGCCATGAGGACAGGGGCCTTCTGTTGAGATTCATTTCTCCAACATTCATTTCTCCATTCAATTGTTCTTCAAGCACTGCGATGTGCCCGGGTCTACTGCTAGTAGCCAGAGATGTGGAGCAACGGGCTTGAGGGAACAGTGAGGATATATGGGGCACAGAGAGTGGCTACGCACACCAGGAGCTTGGAGGGGGGAGGTCCCGAGTCCATCTCCCAAAGGAGTTAACACCTGCGCTGATACCTAAAGGATGAGGGTCTGTCGGGTGGAGACGGGGAGGGGATTTCAGGGCTGAGCAAAGGATAGAGGTGCGAAATCACAGAGACCTGGGGAGACGAAAACGAGCACCTCAGGCTGAGCAATGGCACGGGGGAGGTGGGCGAGGGCAAGGCAAGGGGCAGGGGCTCGTGGGCTGCACCCTGTGGCCGGGACCTTCTCCTAGGAAGGGGGTGACCTGGTTGGAACTGTGCATTGGTACGGTCACACCGTGGGTGATGGATTGGAAGGGCCTAGCCCGAGTCTGGGAGACCTTCCAGGAGGCTGGTGCCGTGGGCCTGGGAGAGAGGAGGACCTGGGGAGGGGACACTTGGCTGGACACAGCAGGTGACTAAGCAGAAAGAGGAGGGTAATGCTGGCTTGGATAGCTGGATGGTGGAGCTGCTGGGAGGGAGAGTGAAGACTGTGTTTCCAGGTTATATCTTTAAAGGGAACGGGCATGCTCTCCAGCCCACACTTTCCCCTTCCTTCTGACTGGAAAGCAGATATGAGGGCAGGAGCTGGAGTAGTTCAAGCGATGGCAGAACCACACTATAGCCTAGAAGCACCAAGTGCTGGACCATTGGAAAAATTCAGCTTCCAACTTGTTTAAGTCATTATATTTTGGAGTCTCTGTGACAGGAGTTTAGCATATGCTTGAACAAATACACTCATGTGCCACTGGTTCTCCACCGTGTTGAGCTTTGCCTAGGCTGGTCCCTGGGCCAGGAATGCCATCCCTTCTGGCACTTTCATCCCCACCGGCTGGATCCAGGGCACCATCAGATCGGTCAAGATTCTATTTTGGGCTGGGCATGGTGGCTCACATCTGTAGTCCCAGCGACTCAGGAGGCTGAGGCAGGAGGATTGCTTGAGGCCAGGAGTTCAAGACCAGCCTGGGCAGCATAACAAGACTCTGCCTCTAAAAAAAAGTAGTAAGAATAATTTTTTAAAAAAGATTCTGCTTTGGCATCCCTTCTTCTAAGACCGGTCCTCCGGCTGGGCCTCCTCTGCACTACCATCCAATGTGCTTTCTTGGCCATTTCTGCATTCCAGGCTGTAAACTTCCTGGGGGCCATATCTTATTCCTTTTTGTGTGATCAGTGCCTCCTCCCAGGAGGGCTCAGTATGTGTTATTCAATGATTCTGAGCAGTGGGCGTGGACAGCATGTCTTGGTTTGTTGGAAGAATCAAGGGTGTTCCCTGCCTTAGTCAAGCTGGCTAGGTTATGCTGTGGAATACACGGTCACAGGTTCTCTGGGGCTTAGAACCACAGAGATTTTGTCTTCACTTGCACTATCTAACCACGTGGGATAGGGAGGGGACTCTGCTCATCACAATTACTCAGAGGCTGCAGATGACGCTGGCTTCTCCGTCCTACGGTGTCATCACCTTCATACAAGGCTTTCTTGGCACGGCAAGAGAACACAGAGAATTGCACACCAGCTCTTAGATGCTGCCACCCGAAAGGGACGCGTGGCCTTTCTGCTCATACTCCGTTGTCAAAGCAGGTCCTGCAGCCACATCTGAATCCAGCGAGGCGAGAACGTGTGATCCTGTTTGCCTAGAAGGAGGGGAGAATGGAACCATTGATTAGCAGTGGTAATGTCTACACAGCAGAGTGTGTAAAAGTCGGGCTAGTACAGGGCACATAGTTTGTGGTCACCTAGTGTTTGTTTTGGTTCCACAGTCATTCATTATCCAACATATATTTCACCGTATGTGATGGTGAAAGCCAGTCAGTGTGCCTTGTCTCATGAAGCTTGTGGTCAAGTGGGGGAAGAGGGGACAGACGTTTCTCAAATCAGCATGCTCATATGCAGATCATTAGTTTGTAAGAAGCACTCTGAAAGACAAGGACAGGGTTCCAGGGGAGAAAATAATGGTGTGTGTGTGTGTGTGTGTGTGTGTGTGTGTGTGTGTGTGTGCGTGTGCATGCGCAATTAAAGAAGAATGGGGAATTAGGGACGGCCGCTCTAAGGAAGCAGCCTTGAAGATGAGACCCAAAGGAAAAGGAAGAAGTTGGAAGAAGAGCTTTTTAAGCAAACGGAACAACATGTGCAAAGGCCCTGAGACAGGAAGGGGTCTGGTCTCACAAGTTTAAGAAACTGAAGGAGACCCTCGAGCTGGTCCTGAGGGGGTCTGTGGCGAGTTGGGGGTGGGAGGCCTGCAGGGAGGTCATCCAGACTTAGTGGTATGCATCTGGGAGGCCACTGGAAAGCTGTAAGCAGGATGGGGCATGACAAGCACCTTTAATGCCCTTTGAGGTGTTCGTGTGTCTCAGGGCACAGCCCACAGAATCTTCTGCCTCTCCGGTCCTTGCTTCCTGGGGATCTCAGAGGTTCTGTGGCTTTGACTCCCCATCGTGCACCTCCAGCCCTGCTGTCACACCTGAACTTGACCCACGTGGCCCCCTCCCTATTCCCCAGCTCTGCCAGCCACCTCCACCCTGAGGTGAGCCGACTCAGGCTCCTGGCCACCCTCCACCGCTCCTCTCCTCAGCAGAAGGCCCCCCATCCTCATGGTCAGAAGCCTTTCCCCTTCTGGGGTCAACCCAGACTCCTCCGTTCATGCCCCTCCCCTGGTGTGTCAGCAGCTTCGGGGGCTTGCCTGAAGACAGCTCTAGAACCAGCCCACTTCTCACCACGTGGTCCAGAGCTCTGCCATCTTCAGCTGGGCTATTTAGAAGCCCTCCCATGGGGACCCCCTGAGGTCTTGTCTCTTCAGTCAGATCCCACACAACAGCCAGAGCAATCCTGTGAAACACAAGTCAGTCCTTCCAAGCCCCTGCCAAAAGCCCCCCATGGTTTCCATCACACCTTAAGGAAACCTCTGTTGGCGAAAATATGCCAAACTCTGTAAAATATTTTAATATGGTTTATTATAAACCAAACTCGAGGACGTAAGCCCGGGAACATCCATCCTCAGGAGGTCCTGAGATCGAGTGCCCACTGTGGTTGAATGGTAGCGTTTTAGGGAGGCAGAAGTTACAAGAAGCCATAAATCCATGCATGTGAGATTTTCATTGGTCTGGCCCACGAAGGAGGGACATTTCCAAGCTGGGGTGTGGAGGAGGGGGCACTTGTAGGTCATAGTTGGATTTCTTGATGGGTATTTTGTAGTTCCTATCCAGGGACTTTTGGAAATCAGCAGAAGAGATGCTTTGTTAAAACAAGGGGCAGGCCGGGCTCGGTGGCTCAGCCTGTAATCCCAGCACTTTGGGAGGCTGAGGTGAGAGGATTACCTGAGCCCGCTAGTTCAAAACCCACCCGGGCAACTTGGCGAGACCTCGTCTCTACAATAAATCAAAAATTAGCCGGGCGTGGTCACGTGTGCCTGTAGTTCTGGCTACTTGGAAGGCTGAGGTGGATGGATCGCCGGAGCCCAGCAGGTCGAGGCTGCACTTCAGCCTGGGTGACACAGTGAGACTCCAACTCAACAAACAAACAAACAAAAAACAAAAAGCAAGGGGGCAGAAAACTCCAGGTTTGTTATGTAGATGATGTCCTATATATGGCAGACTTCAGAGAGGATAAATAAATGTTTTACAAAGTTCCCGGAGTTTGAGAATCCCCAAGAGATGGCTTTGCAGAGCCATGAAATAATTTGATTCCTTCTTCATTTGTTATGTGATGTTATGCCAGAGTCAGGTTAGAAAACAGACTTTTTAACATATAGGGTAATAGGACAATAAAACCCTCTCCGATGAGTCCTCCTCAGGCGTGACTCCCAAGTCTTCTAGTTAGGAATTTGGGTAGGAAGAAAAATGGTCAGGTTTAGTCCTCACCGCCAACCTCTGATACAGCCTGAGAGACTCTGCGGGGTCCGGACGCTGGGAGTTTTCCTAGTCTCTTTCCTTCCTTCCTCCCACTTTCTCACTCCAGCCCCTTGAGCCTCCTCTTTTTCCCCAAACACTCCATCTGCTGTTCTTCGATGTGGACCGTCCTTCCCCCTCATTCTGGCATGCTTTGCTAAGGTGTCCCAACAGCGCGGCGTTTCCTGACCACGCTACCTAAGCACTCACCCGGTCACTGCAGCCGTGATCGCTTTGTTTTCCTCCTAGATTGCCCCACTCTGACAGTAGTCCTGTGTCTGTCTGCCCCAGGAGAACAAAGCGCCGTGAGGGTAGGGAGGCCGCTCTGTTTCCTACTGAACCTCCAAAGCCTGAAACAGGGCCTGGCACAGGGAAGGTGTCCCATAAATATTTATTAAAGGAACGAATGAATGGAGCAAATGACCCTGACATTCTAGGCATGGCCAGGAGGACAGAGACTTTGCTTTGCTCCCTCGGAGGGAGGGACCAGCAGGGATGCTGACAGTCCGGGTTCTGGAGGTAGAGCGACCTACATGGGGACAGGCTCTGTTTGCATTTTCTCCACCCCAGGCAGGCCCTTTCGCTGCCCACAAGCCAGTTGGAGCCCACCCCTACTTGTTCTGGGAGGCAGCGGAAGAGTCACTACGAATCGGAATGCAGATGCCACGGTCTGCCCTGCTAAGCATGCTGTATCATCATGTAAATTGGAGCGACTCTAGTCTGGCTGTGCCCTTGAAGCATTAAAGAAACACTTTTCCCTAAATGTGCATTTAGACTGAAATGTGGTTGTCCCAACACAATGTCACTTTGAAGTTGAATAATCCAGACTCTGGGAAATGCATTTTCAGTTATATAATTGCCTCGCCTAGGCCCAGAGCCAGGTCTCATTCATTCATTCAATCATTCATTTACTCATTCAACAAGTCAGTGCTGAGCACCTTGTGCGGGCCAGGCACTGAGTGCCAGAGTGAACAGGGCGGCACAGGCTCCAAGGGAAGGGATGAATAGTCCTACGGCAGGAATTTTTAGTTCTCAGCCGCGGTGGGGGTGGAAGGCTCAGGGAGAGGACACTCTCTGAGGCTCTGAGCCCAGGAGGTGCATACCTGGCGATTTGGGGAGGCAGGTTATGAAAGCAGGGTGGAGTCTGGGGGTCTGTGAGCCCGCAGAGCAACTGCTGCTGCCGGGCATATCACACACTCTCAGGACTCTTTTGACTGTCTCCCAGACCTCCAGTAACATGAGCTCTGGGTTTCCAGCTGCACACAGGTGCAGGGAGAGGGTGATAGAGAGAAAGTGATTACCAGAGAGCGAGAGGCAGCCGGAGTAGAAGACGTTAGAGAGGCAGATACTGGCAGGCAGGAGTAACAAGTGGCTGTCCTGAGAAACCTCTATTTAGGCTGGGCGTGGTGGCTCCCGCCTGCAATCCCAGCACTTTGGGAGGCTAAAATGGGAGGATTGCTTGAGCCCAGGAGTTTGAGATCAGCCTGAACAGCATAGTGAAAGCTCGTCTCTACAAAAATAAAAAATGTATCCAGATGTGGTGGTGTGCGCCTGTAGACCTAGATGCTCAGGAGGCTGAGGTGGAACAGCGTCTGAGCCATGGAAATCAAAGCTGTGGTGAGCCATGATTGTGTCACTGCACTTCAGCCTCAGCGACAGAGTGAGACCCTTCCTCAAAATAAAAAAATTTAAAAAAGAAAGAAAAGAAAGAAAAATCTCTGTTGGAATGCATGACTGTGTCTGTAGAGTGACTGAATAGATGCAAGGGAAACCTTTAGGGCACCAAACATAAAGAGGGTGCTGGATGGTGAGTGTAGGTGACTCTAAAGCCGTGGGGAGACCGCAGGTCATTTGCACATGGATGAGCCAGATCAGGGTTTCTCAATAGCAGCACAACTGACATTTTGGGCCTGATTATTCTTGTGGTAGGGGCTGTCCTGTGCCCTGTAGGGTGTCTAGCAGTATCTCTGGTCTCTATCCACTAGATGCCAGCAGCACTTTCTTCCTCTAATGTGACAACCCAGTATGTCACAGACCTTGCCAAATGTCTCCTGGGGGGCACAGCTGTCCACTTGGAGAACCATGGGCTTAGAGGCTTGGGTGGAAAAGGCCACACAGGGAAGGAGATAGGTTGTGAGCCCCAGGTGGTGGGGCAGGCGGTAAATTGTAACTGAGAGCTCTACAAACAATCCAGGACTCTCAAAAGGCTGCACTTTTTGTGGAAAGTAGAGAAAAATCCCATTCAGGGGCAAAGAGAAACGATAAGAACATTTGTTCCAGCACGTGCTCTAGGTAGGAAAAAAGCCTTTTTAAAAATTGTAATCACAAGGCTACCCACACAGGGGTTTAGGTAAGCATTTGCATTACGTGAGTTCAGGAAACTCCAAGTGTGAAACTAACTCCAAGTGTGTTGGTAGCACCTAGCCACCTCACTGGCAGAAGCAAAAGCAAACTCTCCTGGGAGGGAAACACTTTCAGCTTTTGCTGTACAGGATTCTCATGAAGCTTGGGAATCCCAGCTAAGCTTGAATTTACGATACAAAATTACAAAGCACACAAGGAAACAACTCATTACAAGTGAGTAAAAAAAAAAAATGACAGAATTAGATCTTTAAGACTTAAAATACTGGAATTATTAGATTCAGAATAATTTTTTTGATATCATGCTTAAAATGTCTAGAGAAATAAAGATGTTA
This sequence comes from Tarsius wallacei, assembly GCA_963574415.1. Lineage (NCBI taxonomy): Eukaryota > Metazoa > Chordata > Mammalia > Primates > Tarsiidae > Tarsius > Tarsius wallacei. The sequence continues at coordinate 20,662 of CAUYQG010156332.1, forward strand.
TTAGGAGAACCAGGCAAATATGAAAATGAACAAATAGACTCAGAAATGAAAATGATAATGTCAAATGTAAAGCTCAATAGAAGAGTTAAACAGCATATTAGATGCAGTTGAAGAGTTAATTAGTGAATTGGAAAACAGATACGAAGAAATCATCAACTATAATACAGCACAGAGAGAAAAATATGAACATCAAGAAGAAAAATATGAGCCGGGCTTGGTGGCTCAGCCTGTAATCCCAGCGCTTTGGGAGGTTGAGGTGAGTGGATTGCCTGAGCCCGCGGGTTCAAGACTCACCTGGGCAACTTGGCGAGACCTCATCTCTACAATAAAATCAAAAAAATTAGCTGGGCATGGTAGCGCAAGCCTGTAGTTCCAGCTACTTGGAAGGCTGAAGCGGAAGGATGGCCGGAACCCAGCAGGTTGAGGCTGCGGTGGCCGGGAGTGGCCACAGCACTCCAGTTTGGGTGACAGAATAAGACTCCAACTCAAAAAAAAAAAAAAAAAAGAAGAATGATATGGAATACAGAATGAGGAGTTTGACAAATGTCATCTAGGAAATTTAGAGGAGATCATAGAATGGGGAAGCAGTATTTAATAATATATTGATTAGAAATTTTTCAGAGATGATAAAAAAGACAATCCTGGGAAGGAAGCACAAAGAAGTCTAAGCAGAATAAATAAGGGGAAACTCAGACCTAAAAACATCACAGTGAAACTGCAAAAACCCCCAAAGAAGATCTTAAAAGCAGCTGGATACAAAAAGTCATATTACAATGACTCTGGGATGGATCTGTGAAACATGAGCACTGTCCTTGGGTTGCTCAGAAACAACCTAGGGAAGGGGACCTCAGGAGACGTGCTGGACTACTGACAACATGAGGACTCAGATCATGACCATGAATAAAAATAAAAATATAATCTTAGTGTTCCCTCCAAGCTGGGCCTGGTGGTTCATGTGGGTGTGGGTGTGAGTGTGTAGGAGGTTCCTTCTGGCTGGTGAGGATGAGTGCCCCTTGGCAGCACAGTCTGGGGAGGGCAAGGGACACAAAGGGTGGGGGTTGGGGCACCTGAAGTGGGCCTTGGGGGCAGCAAGAGAAGGCCTGGGGGCTCACCCTGAACCTCTAGTCCTGCTTGGGGCCACTGCCCTCAAGGGATTCTGGAGGATACCAAGAGCCACTTTCCCATCCACAAATTGCCTTCTTGCTGCTTACTTTCAGCGTCCTTAATTAATCTAGTTATTAGACGATTAATGAAGCTTGTTTGGTGAGAAATTCATAGCAAGAATGGAGAAGGGGGTGTCTATGCAT